>LOJH01009391.1:0-20292 GCA_001685095.1 Ellobius talpinus
TGCCTAAACAACAGAATACTTAGCTCAGGATATAGTTACTTGAGTCTTTCATGCTTGCAGGTATTGAAGAGGTAATTGCTCTGTTTGTTCTTTGTATCATGTTAAAGATGTCTTTTGCCTTCTTCCCTCCTTTTGGATTGGGGTATATAAGCATATGAATAATTAATGGGCAGGCAAATTCAGTATTCAATGGGTTGCCCTCCCGACTCTATTTCTTTTGTATCTCTGTTGTCTGCCTAATGTTTCTAATCTACATGCCCCTATCCTGGAACATACAAACCTGATGAGGCTGGACCCTGACATAACGTATATGCAGAGTGCCCAGGTCAGTCTCATGCAGGCTTTCTGATTGTAGGTTGAATCTCTGTGAGTCTCTATGAACCCAGGTTAGTTGATTCTATGAGTTTTCTTGTGGTATCCTTTACCCCTCTGACTTCTACACTCCTTTCTCCTCCTCCTCCTCTTCCTCCTCTGTAGCCTCAGCAGGATTTCCTGAACTCAGCCCAATGTTTGGCTGTGAGTCTCTGCATCTGCCTCCATCAGTTGCTGGGTGGCACCTCTCTAATGGCGATTGTACCAGGCTCCAATCTGGTCACAGGAGATGGCCAGTTCAGTTCATTATTGCTAAGAGTCTAAGCTGGGGCCTGACCTGTAGACTTCTAGGAAACTCCCCTGTACCAGGATATTCCATCCAATCCTGAAATGCCCTCACCAGGAGTCTCCCTCAGCACCCTCTCCCTCTTTGCCCCTGCCAGCTGATGGTGGGTTCATCCCCACCCGCCCTCAGTCCATTCACAAAATCTTTTCTATTTCCCCGTTCTAGGGAGATCTGAATGTCCCACCATGAACTCTCCTTGTTACCTAGTCTCTCTGAGTCTGTGGATTAAGTAGCACAATTATCTTTTATTTTACAGCTAATATCCGCTTATGAGTGAGTACATATCCTGTTTGTCTTTCTGGGTCTGGGTTACCTCACTCAGGATGATTTTTTTTTCTAGTTCCACATTCCTTTGCCTTCAAATTTCTTGGTGTCCTTGGTTTTAATAGCTGAAATGTACAAGATTTTCTTTATCCATACCTCAGTTGAGGGACATATAGGTTGTTTCCAGGTTCTGGGTATTACAAATCAAGCTGCTATGAATGTAGCTGAGCAAGTGTCCTTTTGGTATGATTCATCCTTTAGGTTTAGCCCAAGAGTGGTATTCCTGGATTTTGTGGTAGATTGATTCCCAGTTTTCTGAGAAACTGCCACGCTGACTTCCAAAGTGACTGTACAAGTTTATACTCCCAGCAGCAATGGATAAGTGTTGCCCTTGCTCTACATCCTCTCCAGCATAAGCTGCCACTTGTGTTTCTGATCTTAGCTATTCTGACAGTGTAAGATGGAATCAATTGTTTTGATTTGTATTTCTCTGATGGTTAATGATGTTAAACATCTATTTCCTTAAGTGTTTCTCAGCCATTTGAGATTCTTTTGTTGAGATTTCTGTTTAGATTTGTATCCCATTTTTAATTGGATTACGAAGCAAGCTTTTATAAATCAAAATACTAAAAATGATAGTTAAATAATTTAATGAACAATCCAAGCTAGTGTTCTAGTGATGAAGTCAAGACATTCATTGGTTATATAAAAAACAATTTGTAATCTGTACTCTCCAGTAACTCAAAGATCAGCACAGGTAATAGAAGGACAAAAAGACAAGTTGCAATAAAAAGTAAAATTGCAGAACTATAAATGAAACTTTATAGAGACTTACTTCATTTGGAGAATGATCACCATTTAATGGATGGGTGATTTGTGAGTTTTTTCTTGGTCTAGTAATTGTTCCCCAGAAACAAAGGGTCAAAAATAGAACAGCTCTACAAACAAACAGGACAGTCTGCACAGGGGCCCTTAATAATAACTGCAGTTGTTTTTTTCTTGAAGAAATCATATTTTGTCATCCTAGTATTATCTATTAGCTTTTATTTTCATTTATTTTTCTTTTCTGTTTGTCTTGCCAAACTTGTTAATAGGCGGTGGCAAAATTTCTTAGGGCCCAACTTATGTTATTCAGGAACTCTTTCTGTAGGTTATCTCTGACCTACAGACCCCAACCAGGAAGATAGATTATGTTTGTTAACTAAGAAATTTACTGCAAAAAGCAGTTTACATACTTAAAGAGATGAAGTCCTAAACTACATTTCCAGTGAACTTGAAGTCAGAAGAGCTGATGGCATACTTGTTTTAATTTAAAGACTTGAGAACCACTAAGATGATGGTGTTTATTCTATGTAAAGATCAGAGAATAGGTGCTTGTAGGACCCCATATCCTCATTCAGATACTTTGGAGTTGACTAGTGAGAGGGTCAGCTTTTTGTTACATTTAGGCTTTTAACTGACCCATATTAGGGAGGACAATGTGCTTTGCTCAATCTATTGATTCACATGTTAATCTCATCTGAAAGTACACTTACAGACGCATTAACTGTATGTCTGGGCATCCCATGGTTCAGTCTAGTTAAGATATAAATTAATCCTCACAGGGTATGTACATTTTTCCCCTCCACTCTTTTTGCACTGGCTGTTGAGAGGTATATTTTGTTATATTCTTTCAGTATAGTTATGTCCTCTTGCACTTAACAAGCATTCAATTAATGCTGAATAAGTGATGTATAAAAATAAAGGAATGATACACTGGAAAAATAAAAACTATAATTTTGAGTATGTCATAATCCTGAGAAGATTAAAATGAATAGATAAAAATTAAAACACTTTATGTCCGCAACCTCTGGAAGCCACATTCTACTTTCTCTTTCAGTGATTATGGCTATCTCATATAATTGGAAAGACATAATGTTTGTTATTTTGTGTCTGACTTATTTCCTTTATAATAATATCTTCAGTGAGTCAGAGGTTGTGAACCCAGCCTGTGTCTATTGGCAGTACAGATAAGATACTGCATCTATATTTGTGGTTCTTATGCCTGACACTCATGATCTACTCAGTGTTCTAGTAGAGACAGAAATGGGCAAGTCAGTAAGAAAAAGTATTTTTATCAATTGCTGATTATTTTTAATTTATTTCTAAAATATTATGTGTAATAGATAACATGAACCATAGTCATATTTCTTTAAAAATATTTTCCCTTGTTTTTTCCATAATGTAGATTTTTAAAAATTGTATTATCTTGGCACTTCTCCATAAAACCCATATCAGCCCCAACCTCATATTATTCATAAAACTTCTTTGTCTGTTTTACAAAGCCTAAAATAATTAGTGTCAAGGTAGTCCCAAAGGGTGGGGCTTGTGAAGATTGAACAAGAAAGCCAGAATTCTCCTGAGTAGTCACAGAGGGAAAAAAGACCAGAAACACTCATATTATTTTTGTCTTGTCATCTAAAACCTTTAGTGGTAACAGTAGTTAATTTTTTACAGGTTGTTACACATAGTGATATTAGTTCTTCCTTGATTGTTCAACTCATCATTTTATCTGAAGTGAAAGCCCTGCCACTTACCGGGTACTTCAGAGACTGTTCGTGTATTTATAGTCAGGAATTTACACTTTAAAATTAAACAAGAGCAACAAAAAGAATTTGTCTTTAAATTTTTTAAGTTTATCTTACGAGCTTCTAAAGGGCATGATCTATACACATTTGAACTCATTTTTACATCACAGTTTCTGAAGATAGATCATTCTTTTAAAAAGTACATTTTAAAATTTGTGTGTGTGCGGGTCATGAATATGGAGACGAGTGGACAACTTTTAGGAGCCTGTCCTTTCTTTTCACCATTGGTCTGTAGCTAATTCCATTGGTAAGCTTTATATTTGGAGACTTGGAAAGACAAATCTATCTTTCATATAGTTTTATAAGTTATAGACCACAACTATCATAGAGTCACCCTTTCTTTACCTTTGGAGCAGAAAAGATTTGTACTTAAAATGAATTAGAGGATGCTCATCAGTAAGAGGTAGGTGGCAGATTGAATGTTTCAAGTTTTTTCTTTAATGATTTATTTTTATTTCATGTGCATTGGTGTTTTGCCTACACATATGTCTGTGTGAGGGTATTGGAACCCCTGAAACTGGAGTTACAGACAGTTGTGACCTGCCATGTGGGTGCTAGGAGTTGAACCCACGTCCTCTAGAAGAATAGCCGGTAATCCTAACCATTGAGCCATCTCTCCAGCCTACATTTCAAGTTTTGGTTGGAGGGAGTGATAATGGGAAGAGATCCCTGCTGAGCCATGTACTGATGATAGGCACGGTTCATAGTAAGCCCTTGCTAAATTTCAACTTATGAAACAGTAGGTCAGGTTTTGAAGGTATACTATCCTATGAGTATAGTCTTGTTTGAAATATTAAGGTTTGAAGTTAAGCTTTTGGTTGTTGTTGTTAGTGCCTGCCCCTTCGCTGATTGTGAAAATAGGAGCTAGAACCTTGAACATTTGTGAAAATCAAGCAAAAAGAAAAGCAGAGAAAGGAGTAAATGAACTGAGAACTTAAAAAATTATTTATAATTTCTGAATTGCAACAATGTCAGTTTAATTTTTCCTTAGCTGTTTTGTCAACTATTTTTTTCTATAAGAAAATCTTTTTTTCTCATCCTTCAAGGATATATTTTTTCTATCTTCTTTCAAATTATAATTTTTCAGTTAATTTATAAAATTGAGTATATATTATAGAAAAATAGTTTGGAAATCAGGTCAGAAAACTATATATAATAATGCAGATATGAATTATAAGGCAATATATTTATTTGTCTAGTGATTGTTACCTCATTATTATTGTTATTTTGGCACATTTTGTAGTCCTGGCAGTCCCGAAACTTGCCATGTTGTAAGGCTGACTTTGCATTCACAGAGATCTGCCTGCCTCTACCTCCGGAGTGCTGAGATTAAAAGTATGCCCTACCATGCCTGCCTTTATTTGTACTTTTTGGTTTGTTTCTTAAAACAGAGTTTCTCTGTGTAGCCCTGGCTATCCTGGAATTAGCTCCATATACTGGGCTGGCCTTGAACTCACATCTGCTTCTGCCTCCAGAGTGCTGCGGTTAAAGGCATGCTACCACTTGTTTTTAAGTGTTGGTATTTGCCAGGATTGAGGAGTTGTAAATTTTTTTTCTTAGTGAGATTGCTTATAAATACATGGATAGAGGATATGTTGAGGAAATAAATAGCATTTAGTCAAGTTTGTTGAGTTTTTCATTAAAAGAGAAATTACATGTATACTGGAAATAATGCTTACCCTTATTACTGATGTTCACTGTATAAGATAAATTAATGTATTTTAGATACTGTATGACAAACTGTCATTCATAATGACAACTGAACTCAATACATTGAAAATTATGCTTCCAAACTCTGAAATAAATTGAAAATGACCTGCTTAGAAAATATGGAATATAGACATCTACAGTAGAGGTTTTGATTTCAGAGTAAACATTAATGGGGCTGGAATCCATAAGATAATAAATTATATACTTTACAATGTTAATATCTGTCTGTGTAGAAGGATGAGAGTTTATGGGAATAAAGTATAATAATCAACCTTATTGCACTTGTGGCATGGTATTAGTTGTTAAAGAGGGGTTCCATAAGTGTATTTTGTTTTGAAAAAAATGTCAGACTTCTTATAAAAGCTTTTCTTTATTATCAGTATACAGGAAAATATTATAGACAGGTAAGTTATAATTGAGTTACATAATTTTCCAGTTTGAGTTTAGTTTTTTGAGGTGGGTTTCTATTTTACAGACTATACAGTTCTTACATTCCCACTTGCTTTTCTGTGGCCCTCATCCCTCCCTCATTTTAATAACAGTTTATTGGTTCTGAGTATGTCTATTCTTTTCCAGTAAGACTTCAGTGTGTGTGTGTGTGTGTGTGTGTGTGTGTGTGTTTACACAAGTACTTATTGAATACTTACTGCGTGTATTGGTAGAAATTGTAAGTATATTATCACATCAAAATTTCTGGCCTAGAGTTTATAATGCTGTAGGTTTGACAGACATAGGCAATTAATATGTAAATTATTTTATAGAAATAAACACAAATAGGCATGTCCATCCCTTTTATATTGTGATATGATGTTATCATCTACAAAGTTCATGCTCAAAAATCTACAATCAAGTTCAGAAAATTACCTCCTTCCCCAATCTCATAATATTTTAAGCTCTCCTGGATACATATGGTTCCTTGGGATAGCAGGCCATAATGAAGAAGGAAGTCTTGAAAAGGAGTTTTTTCTTTTATTTTTTAAGTCTTTGTGAGGATGACTTTGAAGATTAGATACAAAAAGTAAGATATTCAATACTAATTTCATGTTGAAATGATATTTTAGTTGTTGGGATTTACTAAATAAGTATTTAATTCCACTTGTTTTCTTTTATTTTTTCTCTTTAAAGGTTGATTTAAATAGATGTATGTGGGTTGTATCTGTGACATGTTATATTGTTATTGGATATTATTTGGAGAGAAAGTTATTGAAGTTTTTAAGATTTTGAAAATAAATGATCTATTCCTAATATAAAAACAGATATTCTAGAATGCTGTATTTCTCTGTTTGCCTTCATGCATAAGTGTACACATGTCTACAATATTCTTATGTTGTTCAAGCCATTCATATTTTGGGCTTTCCTGGTTTGTGTCTGTAAACTTCATCCTAACTAATGGCATTGATTTGATATCACAATTTAAAACCCACATGTCACAGGGGAAAAGCTTGTTCTCCTTGCTCTAGTAAAAATTGCCTAAATAATTCATGGAAATCAATATGGCAACAAATTAAAATGCATTTTATTGTCAGCAGATACTATGCTGGGCAAATTGTAAATGCTGCTGCAGAGTTGATGGGAGACAATTACTAGAATTAAGTGAAGCAGTTTCCTTTACAGTTAGATGAAAGTACTGTTATTTCAAACATATATTGTTTATACTGTTTGCTAGAATGTGTTTCTGAATGAAATTATGAAAAACCCTGCTTTTTTCCGGTACACCTACTTTCATAGGTGTCCATATATTTATGTTATCAAAACCAATAAGTCAAGAAAAAGTCTAATTTTACCTGGAAAACAGAATATTTTGTGAAGATTTTTTGACTGTCAAAAATAAACTTATTTTGTATTAGATTATCTCATATCTATATTGCTACTTTAGTATTAGTTCTTAGGGGCACTGTATTTGAAGAAGGCCTCCGAAACTGTGGAGTGTCAGAAAGCTACTGTTTCATAAAATTTCAAACATCTGGATTTTCAAATGTGGAGATATAAGGAACAGAGAAAACTAAGACTCTAAATTAGGCAGCTCTAATTTTAAATTTCAGGGTTTTGAATTTCTAGAGCCGCAGTTACATTTTTGGTTGTATTAACCTGAGTGTCTTGTATTTAGCTGATGTATTATTTTGCTAGGGCTGCCACAACATACCACTGATGTGGTGGCTTAAACGATAGACATTAATTTTCTTCTAGTTCTTCTGGCTATGGGCCCAAGACTGAGGTATTTGCACGGCTGGGCTCTTCTGAATGCTTCTTGGCCTGCAGGTATTTGCTTATCTTTCTTTTGTGGTCTATGTCTTAATCTCTGCCACATAATTAGAATCTACTCATCTGTTTCATCATTGGCTCTTAATGATCTCTCTAAAGGTCTTACCTTCAAATTCAGTGGTGGTCTTAGGTTCTGAGAGTCAGTACTTGATAGGTTAGTTGAGATGATGCAGTCCTACCCATACAGCTGGCCTTAGCCCGAAAGACAGATGATGATGATAGGAGTGCAAGATCTTTGATAGAGAAGCTTTACTGACGTTTAAGAATGTTTTAGTCTGAACTCTCAATCCTTTTCCATTTTTCTGTTTTTTTCCTCTTTTCTTCCTCAAATATTTGTTCTTGAATATATTTATCTGTGTACCTAAAGATATTATTCATTGGTATCATCTTGAGGACAGTTTCGATTTTTTTAAAGAAAATTCAGCTTTATTCTATCTTTTTAAAAATATGCTGTAATATCCCCGAAAATGAAGACTTCCTTTTTTTGTGATAGCAATACTAATACTAAAACTAACACTAATACTAACACTAATAACTAGTGTCTGTTAAGCTCATATTAATAGTCATTGTGCTAAATGCTCTGTGGGTATTAAATTTTAGGATAGCCTGAAGTTGGGCTATCCTGAAAACTAAAGATGAAATGAGAATACGTAGCCCTTCCCCTTCTAATGCCTTATACAGAAAACAGCATTTGCTATGTTTACTGCTTTAAAATTGAAAACAGTGTATATGTTTTGTTTTTTTTTGTGTATGTGTGTTTTGCCTGCTTTTATGAACAATGTAAGTGTGCCTGGTGCCTACTGAGGTCAAAAGAGGGTATTGATTCCCTTTGGAACTAGATTTACAGAAGATTGTTATCCTCTTTGTGGGTGCTGTGAATTGAATCTCCGTCCTCTGCAAGAACAGCAAGTACTCTTAATTGTTGAGTCAACTCTCCAGCCCATACTGTAGACTGAGACTGTGCTTTTGTTTCCCCGCTGCCCAGACCCAAATAATCACATGGAAACTATATTAATTACAGCATTGGCCAATGCCTCAGACATATTCTTAGTTACTCTTACATTTTAAATTAACTCATTTCTATTAATCTACGTATCGCTACGAAGCTGTGGCTTACTGGTAATGTTCTGGTGTCTTTCTCTTTCAGCAGCTACATGGCATCTCTTTGACTCTGCCTACTCTCTCTCTATATCTCTGTTGGATTTTCTGCCTGGCTTTACTCTGCTAAACCATTGGCTGAAACAGCTTTATTCATCAACCAATAAAAGCAACACATATACAGAAGGACTTCCCACATCACCATACTGTTTTTAAATCTTAAAAAGTCAAGACTTCTTAAGAATTTGTTTTACTGTTGTCTCAAATTCTACCTGTGTAGTTCATTGAGATTAAGGTATGGAAATAGATTTATGGCAACTTTAGTATCTACCTAACACAAGAATTAGTTATTTGGTTTAAATAAAGTTTTGATTCTTTCAAGCCTTCAAGAATCTGTTTATATACCTAAGTGTGGAATTATTCAGTGTTTTCTCTTAGCTGGTAAGCTCCAATGTCAGTAGCATGATGTATATGACATGTCATGATATGCCCTGTCTCTTTCTAGTGGCAATTAACTGTTTCTCATAGGTTCTACATATTTTAGTTGTATTAAACTTCTACTCTTAATTCCTAGAGTTGAGTGTGCTTGTATCTCCTTGGGGTGCCCATGTACTTTAGTTCTATTCGTACAGTATTTTTTTAATTGATCACTTTGGCCCAGTACAAGGTATATGTGCACGCGCTTTGTTTCTTCACACTTGAGAGTGCTTTTCATCCTCCAAAGAATATTATAAATACATAATAGGAACTGTTTCCATGCAGGTGTGGTCTGCTTTGAAAAGAATTTGCAAACACGTATTTGTATTAAGCCACTGTAGTTTGAATGAAGCAAGGTTGTGAAGATAGAACATTGAAAGCATCTAGATTTCTGGGCACCTGCCATAGTGCATCTGTGGTGGTCAGAGGGTAACCTACAGGAGTTAGTTCTCTCCTTTCACCATGTTCTTCTGAAAAGCATATAAACCATATATATTTATCTTAGATCCAAGACCATTTCTCTCCAAAGATTTAATTCCCTCAATTAACTTAAATAAATGCTATTTCTTGGCATTTGATGGGAGACTAGGGATAACCAAACTTGAGGGTACAGGAGAATGGAAAGATGACAGTTGTCTTAAGTGTATCAGTTCCAGTGATACTGATATGTAAGTTAAAAAATACTAAATCATGGTAGGGATTTTTGGTGTAACTAGTCTGAATTCAGAATTCAGCTCCTGGTTCTGCCATTTCTCTTTGCTTGTTACCTTGATTGAATGTATGTATTATGTGCTGCAGATTCCTAGAGAGTTATTAGCTACTTGAAAGAGTAAGAACAGATTTGAAGATGGAATTAATTCCTTGTAGTCAGCTTGGGAGGATTAATTGGACTTTACTGAGTGGCCTTAGCAGAGTAAAGGCATTCTAGACAAGGAAATTTGCATCCATACAGTCTGTTCAAATACACATTGAACATTCTTAATCTGATGTTTTGAAATAAATGTTTTTGAGAACATAGGTTTTGGATTAGGGATGTTCAACTCCTAAGTCTTTGTAAAGATAACAAAATAACAACAGCAAACAACAAAACAAACTAAAAACTACTCAAAGAAAACTTCTCCAAAATCTAACTCATTTCTGGTTCCAGGTTTTTCAGATAAAGCTTACTCAGTTTGTACTGTCTTTTTGCAAGTGTTTTGTTTCTCAGTAAATCCCAATATCCTTTAAATCTGAGTTATCTCTCTCTCTCTGCTATGGATTCTTTTCTAGAGGGGATAATTTTATGTTGAATTCTCTGTAATTAAGCAGGTGCCTTTTCTGGCTTGATCTTGCATTTACTGCTTTTAGCTCCTTGAAAACTAGTATCTGGCTCTCTGTATTTAGATTTATAAATCACTGTATACTGTATTGAATCAAATTATTTTTGTGTCTTGGTTTTCTATAAATAGCTTGGCTTTCATGGTTTGACTAATCTGAATTCAAATCCTGGCTCTGTCTTTACTTTGCCTTTTGCACTTGAGCCAAATATTAAACCTTTTTTTAAACCTTTTTAAGCCTATATTTTTTTCACTCTCTTTGTAGATCTATCATGTATATATGAATGTGTGTGTTGGGTGTGTACATACATACATACATTCATACATATCTTTCATTCATTTAAAAACAGTAAAGGAAGGATGCTACTTTCTTCCTCTCTCAAGTGGAAACTGTCTATGAGATGTAGTAATCTACATCTCTCATATTAAAGATAATTTTTAATAGTTTCTATACAGATGTATTAATCTACATCTCATATCAAAGATAATTTTTTAATAGTTTATATACAGAATGCATACTTAGTGCAGTGGTATTCAAAATATGGTTCTCATGAGGTTTGAATACTTATGAGGTGTTCATTGTCCTAAGGGAGATTGGAAGATTGTGTTTAATTCAAGTCAACTGTGTGCCTAAGCATACTGCATTTGTATGGGGTATTCCACCCTACTGGGCTGGAGAGAAGGCTTTCCAATTAAGAGCACTGTCTGCTCTTCTAAAGGTCCTGAGTTCAATTCCCAGCAACCACGTGGTGGCTCACAACCATCTGTAATGAGGTCTGGTGCCCTCTTGAGGAAGAGACCTGGTCAGTCGTCCTCATCAATTTACCATGAAACTCAACATGGACAAGTTCAATAGAACCGCCATATGTGGGCTGCCCATGTGTGAAATTTCATTTCACGTTATTTCACTCCACCCTATCTCCTAAGCCTTTCTTGATGTAGTATAATAACTTATTTTATTGTGGTTTTCTCATTGCTTGGCACTCCAAGTAGCATGATGCATTTAGAATATTTTTTGAATGACATTAAATCAAATCTTTAGTTTTGTTTATAATATTTTCTTTTTGATTTGTAATATTTGAAATGTTTTCTATCCTTAGTAATAAGATGATATATTTAGATTCTTATCTGTATTCTAGTCTGTTATTAACTGATTGGGTAAGTCATTGCAGGTTTCTAGATCTTATTTTGTTTTGCCTCACTGTAAATGAAGTTGGTTTAGGTGATAGTTGTGGTCTCTGCAGATTTTAATATGCTAGTCATCTGATATTTAAATAGATTTTTTAAAACATAACATGTCTACTTAAAGTAGTCAGTGAGAAGGTAAGAAGCATTGGAATAGAAACATGACTTAAGAAACATGTTGGTGTTTGGATTATTAAGTTTCTGTCAGCTATATGTTAATAAGTTGAGGCTAAACATGATTTATTATGTAGCTTGTGATCTTAAGTAGTGACTTGAGCCCATTTTTTGTTACTATAACAAATTAGTTGAGGTTATTATATAGAGTAGATGTGTATTTTGGCTCAAAGCTGTAAATACTGGAAAGTTCAAGATTGGGTGACTTCTGGTGAAGGTCTTATGCTTTTTCTTTTTGTGCAAAGTAGAGAAACAGGAAGGTATATGTGAAAGAGAGAAAACCTGTACAACAATGCTCTATTGATGATTAATGCATCCCATAAGAGCTAAATTCACATGAGCAGAGAAAGGCATTAACACTTTCTTAAGGGTTCCATTTCTGTGAGCCAAAACATTCCCAAAGGGCTTCACCTCTCTATCACTGCTGCATGGAGGAATTAAGGTTTGGGCTGGGGGTGGTGATGAGGGGGGATCATGCAATAAAATCCACTAAACAAAATAATTCAAGTCAACTGTGTGCCTAAGCATACTGCATTTTATGGGGTATTCCATAAAATAAAATCCACTAAACAAAAATATGCTAGGGGAAATAGACAAATGATTCTATATCTACACGTATGCAAATATAATAAGCATCAGATTTGACATAAAGTAGGCAAAAAGTACATGGAATAGGAGACTTTTGACTCTGCAGCAGCAAGTTTTCTATAGAGATACTAATTTTGAGGACCTTCTGTGCCACATTTCATTTATTGCAACTATTCAACACTGCAGTGGTAGTATACGGGCAGTCTTACAATTGAGAATACATTATTTTCAAATACTAATTTTGTGATACCAACTTGGTATCCCAGATTTCACTGTGGGACTGATACTGAAGTTAGTGTAGAACATTGAAAGTTATGGACAAAATTCTCCAAATCCAGCTAATTACTTAGAATTATTATGCATCCCATATGTTAAAGGACTTACACTTCAAGACTTACTTTGTACTCCTGCCTTGATGACTCCATGTTCAGGGGTTCCCTCAGGCTTAATAATTAATAGAATTCCTAAGTGCCATACAGAAAGCACCTCCTTCTACTTGTATCAGTTTTGTGTGTCTGTGCTCATGCGCGGGTGTGTGCGCATGTGTTTTTGTGCATTAATCAATGAGATTTATTAGGGTTATTTACAGGAATATGGGTGAGAATTTGTTTACTGTAAAATCCTCCAATTCCAACTTAAGTACTTGGAATTAGTATGAATGACTACATGTTCAGGGGTTGTCTTAGGCTTAATAATTGATAGAATTCCTAAGTGACATACTTAGAATTACAATTTTAAGTGTAATTTTGAAATTACAACTGGAAAAATAATTCCTGCCACCACTGAGCACTTACTTACAATGAGCCCCTCCTTTCAAAATAGGGTGCTGACAGGCTCACTGTTGTTCATGAATATCACAAAGGCTGTGAGGTCAAAAGTGTAGCAGCTGGGTCACTTCCAGAAGTCAATAGTCTACCCCTGCCACACATGCGTGTGCATGCGTATTTAGTCTTAGCCAAGCCTATAACCCTGAAGCAGTCATAGTTTCCATGTTTTGGCTGTGATAAATGAAAATTCCTTAAATATTCATCTACAAGTTATTATAGGATTTAAAAAACATTTCAGGTCATATCCACAAAGGTAATTCTTGGGTCATAGAAATTGTCATTCTTTCTTCCTAAGAGATTAAAACATTTTGCACTCTCTGTGTGAGCAATTCCAGTTTGTTTAGGATTTCATATGCTTAACCATTATGATGGATTAATAGTCATGTTTCATGGCACAGTTGCAAGTAGTTTTTTAATATACCAATAACAAACTTATTATTAAAAAAGAAGGCAAATGATTCATTTCAGAGTAGTCTTAAAAGCAAACCAGACCAAATAAAAATAAAAAACCTATTCAAGAAATATTTTAATGCAGTAAAGGAAGAAATTATGGAAGGCACTATAGTGAAGGGCTTTTATGTTGATGGGTCAGCAGAATTATTACAGTTGCATTGACAGTGCAGAACTGGTCTTTAGATTCAGTACAATTGTTTAACAAAATTCGAGTGATGTTCTTCACAGAAATGTAAAAAACTGTCTTGATAGTCATATGGAAACATAAAAGAGCCTGAATAGCCACTCACATTTGAACTCCTTATATTTCAGTTCAATGCTAGAAGTATCACAAAACTTGACTTTAGACTATACTTTGGAACGTAGTGATAAAAGCAGTATGATACTAGTCCAAAACACTGTGGAAGAACTCTAACATAAACCCCATCCAGCTACAGTTATCAGATTTTTGATAGAGATGCCAGAAACACAGATTGGAAAAAAAAATCTTCTTTAACAAGTGTTGTCAAAACAACTGGATATCCACACTTTGAAGGCTGAAACCTGATCTCTGTTGTTCATCTTGTATAGAAATAAACCTAAAATAGGTGAAAGATCTTAATGTAACATCTGAAACTTGTTTAGGTGTATACAAGACTTTCCGAAGAGTACTCCAGCAACCCGGGAAATAGTAGCAAAAACTGACAGATGGGATTGCATTCAATAGAAATTCTATGCACAGAGAAGCAACCAGTTAACAAAATAAGAAAACATTGAACAGAATGGTGGAAATGTTTACTAGCTGTTCATTTGACAGGTAATTAATATGGTGTGTGTGTAAAACTAAGAACAACCAAACAACAAAAGAACAAATAATCCGATCAAGAATGGGCAAATTAAACCAAAACACAACCAAGTACTTTTCCATTGAAGATGTATAAATTCCCAATAAATACAAGAAAATATGACTGTGTTTAGCCAAATGAGTAAGTATAAATGGCCGATAATTATATGAAAAGCTGTGTTCCATCTTTAATCATGAGGGAATTGCAAATAAGAATCACTGAACTTTTATCTCATATGAACTTTCAACTTTCATTAAGAAAATAAAAGATAGTAAGTGTTGTCAGGAATGTGGATGAAAAAGAAACCTTTTTTGCTGCTAGTGGAAAATGTAAATTAATTTACCAACTGTGGAGTGAATATGAAGATTCCTCAGTAAGTTAACAATAGAAGTGCTTTCGGGTATATATCCTGAACATTAAAGTCATCTCACTATAGATATACCTGAACACTTGTGTTTATCACTGTACTATTTGTAGAAGCCAGGTATGGAATCAGCCTATGTGCTCATCAGTGGATGAGTAGAGACAGTGCACGATATTTGCACAGTAGAGTTTTATTCAGCCATAAATATTCAGGCATAAAGACTGAAAAAGGAATAGTCCTGGAGACCATCCTGTTAAATGAAATAAGCCAGTGACACAAAAACAGGAATTGCATATTTATTTCATGTATGAACTTTAGCTGGGGGAAAGAACATGGAATTAGAGTAGAGGCTAATAAGTGTGGCTCTAGGGGTGGGTGTACCTGGGAATGTCATAATAAAACTGGTTACTTTGTATGATTTAATATATGCTAATAAAGGAATGATTGGCTAAAATATAGGTTCTATGTGGAAAAAGTGAAGAAATGAAGGTTGTTGGCTTATCTGAAATAATTCAAAGGAATGCCTGCATTAAATTCCAGTCATGTGAAAGGTTTACACTAATCAGTTTTTCGCTTGAACAAAGGAATGAGAAAAGACAAATATACTGTAAGCAGGAGATGCTTATTTTAGATGTTTTTCCTAATAAGTATTTTGGTTGCTGAGTGAAATAGAATCATTTCAGATACTTTGAATGTTGACAAGGTTGGCCCCTCCAAGTGTTCTGTACCTCACCATACTCAAAAGACCTTTACAGATATCTTGCTTTCAGACTGTTTTTTTCATATTGTCTTTGAATAGTGTTTTGTTTTTTCACTTCCAGATCTGTTGTATATGTAATTTGATGTTCTTGCCTGATAATATTTTATTGCCTTTGCCCATTGGCATATAGGATTTTTTTCATGGTTTTTGATGTTTGGCTTAAGGTTTTCTTTTGTGTCTTATCTTTCCTATGAACATCATGGATAAATTTACTTAGGAGATAAATATCCACTCCTACACCAGACGTACCAGGTTTTATTTAGCCCAACAATTTTTATTTTCATGCCATTATAGCAGACAGAATATACATTATGTTATAGAACCAGATTATTCTTATAATATTCTTATAATATGTGATATTGTAATTACCCAAATCTTGTATTTCATGATTAATCTTGGTTGATTTTTTGTAAAGTCATGCTCTCCAATATTACACATTAATATCAATAACTTTGCAATATTTAGAATATATGATATTGTAATTGCCCAGAACTTCTATGTCATGATTGATCTTGATTGATTTTGTATAAAGTCATGCTCTCCAGTATTATATATTAACATCAATAACTTTGCAATATTTTCAGAACTTATATAAATACAACTTTTTTTGTGGACAAATGAGAAAATAAAAAGCAGACATAATTATAAATAATATTTATAATTCTCAAAATGGCCACTCATAATATGTACTTTTTGTTTGGGTTTAATGTCTTAATATAGATTTTAAGCAAAAAAGTTATGGGAAGGAAAGAGTTACTGATGAAAAAAATGAGAAACACAGCAAAAGCATGGATGTAGGCTTCTTTGTGAGAATCTTCATTTTTTTAAATAGTGTCAGATTTTTTTATTAAAATATTAAGTGTAATTGTGTGTGTTTATACCCTTACATTTCTGTACATATGTGTGTTGTATGTGGGTGGAGGTAAGAAGATAGCTTTCAAGAATTGGGGTTTTCTCCTACTGTGTTGGGTCTAGAGATCAAACTAAGTTTGTCAGGCTTGGAACAAGTGCTTTTACCCACGGAACCATCTTGCCAACATGATTTTGGAGGATTTTTGAAGCTATTATTTTCTAACTGTTGCTAGGAAACCTAAATGAGATTGCAGGGCTCCTGTAGGGTACTTGACAGGCTTACAATTGATAAGGTCATAGGGATTCAGAAAAGTAAGATATTTTTACATTAAAACACTGTTAATGATCTTGTTTGAGATTCCCAGAAAATGTCTGAGGAAAGGCATGATATCTTACCTAAACTATTACATAATACATTCAGGTGTTAAGCCTGGTTTATTTCTATGTTAAAATAAAATATCCCTCTATAGAAGAAATACTATGTATATATTGTCAGCATTCTCAGAAAATTTTGATTGTGTTGGAATTTTGCTTTTAAACTGGTGAGAAGTTCCTTTCTCTTTCCAAGTCCCCACATTTTCTGCTGTTTTTCCATCCTGCCTTAGTTTCCTCCTCTGAGACTTTGATTCTTTAATGGTGAGGATGACTGAAGGCCTAAGTTACGTTTTTCAAAATTTCCACCCTGAACAGGAATGTAGGCCCTATTTAACCTAGTAAGTAGGTTTCAACTTTGCATGATCTGAAATGCACATGAGAAATTGGAGCTTGTAGATTGGAAGGTTGTTATTTTAAGGAAATCTGGAAGAGAGGATTTTACTCAAGATATCAAGCCATGTAGAAGCAACAAAACATCTATTAAATTATTATGACTAAGAGTAGTACCAGGAATAGTAGGGCCTTTTTTATTTTTATCGTGACTTACCTGATAACTATATTAGTAGATAATTAAAACTGAAGGCAAAGTCTGACAGATTTTGTTTTAATATTTGTAAATCTTCAAGGACTAGGGGTGTACTGCCCCAGTGGTCAGGAATACACAAAAAACTGTAGTACTGGCACAGGTTTATTACTTTGTTGTATTGTTAGAAGTCTTTTAAGATAGCTCTTCTACTAGGTAAATTCTTAACCTAGGCAATCTGTCTCAAAGTCCAGATTCTTAACTCTTTTTTTAGACATTTTTTCCTTTCTTTTACATACTGATCACAATTTTCCCTCCCCTCCTCTCCTCCTCTTCCCTCTCCTTGAATTCCCATATACCCTCCTCCCAATCCACCCATTCCTCCTCTGTCTCCATTCAGAAAGGGACAGGCCCTCATGGACTTGAACATAGTATGGCACATCAAATTGAGGTAGAACTGAGCTGCTACCCCTGTATAAAGGCTGGGTGAGGTAATCCAGCATGGAGGACAGGTTCCCAAAAGCCAGCTAAGCTCCAGGGGATAGGTCCTGATCTCACTGTTAGGAGCCCTAAAAACAGACCAAGCTACATAGCTGTCACACTCATGCAGAGGGCCTAGGTCAGTCCCATGCAGGCTCCCTAACTGTTGGATAAGAGTTCATATGCTTCTATGAGCTCAGGTCAGCTGTCTCTGTGGATTCCCCCATCATGACCTTGACCCACCTGGCTCAAAACAATCCCTCCACCTTTCTTTAGGAGGACCCCCAGAGCTCAGTCCAGTGATTGACTGTGGAACTCTATATCTGCTTCCATCAGTTACTGGATAAAGGCTCTGATGACAATTAGTCACCAGTATGATTACAGTAGATGGCTAGTTCAGGCACCCTCTCCACTATTGCTAGGGGTCTTAACTGGGGTCATCCTTGTAGATTCCTGGGAGTTTCCCTGGCACCAGGTTTCTCCCTAGCCCTCCATCCAGACCCCAAATGTCCTCCTACATCTAACCTGCCCAACTCACTTCCTCAGGTTCCCATGGCCCTACCCCTGGCCCCTGCCCTCAGTTTACCCAGGAAATCTCTTCTATTTCCCCTTCACAGGGAAATCCATTCATCTTCTTTTGGACCCTCTTTCTTATCTAACCTCTTTGGGGCTGTAGATGATAGGTTGTTTATCCTGTACTTTACTCTTAATATCCACTTATGAGTTAGTACATACCTTATTTTTCTTTCTGAATCTGTTACCTCACTCAGTACCATCCATTTGCCCGCAAATTTTATGATGTCATTGATTTTTTTACAACTGAGTAATATTCGATTGTGTAAATGTACCACATTTTCTTTACCCATTCTTCAGGTGAGGGGCATCTAGGTTGCTTCCAGGTTCTGGCTATTATGAATAATGCTGCTATGATCATAGTTGAGCAAGTGTTCTTGTGGTATGATTATTATTTAGCAAGATCCAAGAGTGGTAATGCTGGATCTTGATGTAGATTGATTCCCAATTTTCTGAGAAACGGACATATTGCTTTCCAAAGTGGCTGTACAAGTTTGCACTTCTACCAGCAGTGGAGGAGTGTTCCCCTTGCTCCACATCCTCTCCAACATAAGCTTTCGCTTGTGTTTTTGATCTTAGCCGTTCTGACTGGTATATGATGTATTTTCCTTATGACTAAGGATGTTGAACAATTCTTTGAGTGTATTTCGGCTAATTGAGATTCTTTTGCTAAGAATTCTCTGTTTAGATTTGTTACCTATAGATTGTTTGGTATTTTGGTGTCTAGTTTTTGAGTTCTTTACATATTTTGGAGATTAGCCCTCTGTCAGATGTAGAGTTGGAGAACATCTTTTCCCTATTCTGTAGCCTGCCGTTTTGCCTTATTGACAGTATCCTTATCCTTACAGAAGCTTTTCAGTTTCAGGAGGTCCCATTTATTAATTGAGGATCTCAGTGTCTGTGCTATAATTGATCCCAAAAATTCTACCAGGGAACTCCTACAGTTGATAAGCACCTTAATTAATATGGCAGGATACAAGATCAGCTAAAAATTTTAGTAGCCCTCCTATATACAAATGATAAATAGGTTGAGAAAGAAAGAAGAGAAACATCACCCTTTACAATAGCCACAAATAACATAAAATATCTTGGGGTGACTCTAAGCAAATAAGTGAAAGATCTATATGACAAGAACTTTTAAGTTTTTGAAGAAAGAAATTGAAGATATAAGAAAATGGAAAGATCTCATTTGCCCTTGGATAGGTAGGTTTAATATAGCAAAAATGGCAGTCCTACAGATTCAAGAGACTCCCATATAAATCCCAGCACAATTCTTCAGAGATCTCAAAATAATAGTACACAACTTCATATGGAAAAACAAAAAACCCAGGATAGCTTAAAAAATCTGTACAATAAAGGAACTTCTGGAAGTATCACCATCCCTGACTTTGAGCTCTCCTGTAGAACTATATTAATAAAAACAGCTTGGTATTTGCATTAAAACAGACATGTGGATCAATGGAATTAAATCAAAGACCCTGTTATATATCCACACACCTATGAACACCTGATTTTTGACAAAGAAGCTAAAATTATATGATGAAAAAAAGAAAGCATTTTCAACATATGGCGCTGGCATAACGATATTGGCATGTAGAAAAATGCAAATAGACCCATATCTATCCTCATGCACAAAACTCAAGTCCAGTGGATCAAAGACCTCAACATAAACCCAACCACACTGAACCTCATAGAAGAGAAAGTGGGAAGTAGCCTTGACTGCATTGGCACAGCAGATTCTTAACCCTTAAAGCACTCACTTTCATAGTAATCAAGGTAATGTAAACCAATTTCTGGTGCCTGCACATGTGATTCATCCTGTAATTATCTATCTAAATTATCTATATCTATCTATCTATCTATCTATCTATCTATCTATCTATCTATCTATCTATCTATCTA
>LOJH01009392.1:8415-27810 GCA_001685095.1 Ellobius talpinus
AGAGAGACAGAGAGAGAGAGAGACAGAGAGAGAGAGAGACAGAGAGAGAGAGAGCTCATCCTATGCTCTCATCCTCCTGCCCCATCATTCAACACCTTTGATAGAGGCCAACAATAATAATTTACATTTACTGAGAACACACTGCCAAGAAACTCAAAAACATATTATAAATGTCATGTGCTGTGACAGGCACTGTTATCCTGTGAGAGATATCACAACAAATCATCCAATAATTAATTTACAAATACCAGAAAACCAGAGGGTACTGGGTGGAAACCAGGTGACTGTGCAGGGAACCAATCATATCAGATCACTTTAATTTCCTCCAATGTCAGAATGACAGGTCTGGAAGATAAGGCAACAGCAACGGACATAAAATATTCTGACTCCAGTAAGCCCTTTAGCTCTGTTCTATATGATGGCCTCATAAACATGCTATGAAAATATGGCGTAGCCTCTGCTATTGTTATTTAGTCTTTGATTTATTACCGTTCTCTTTCCCTAAAGAGTTTGAGTGGAGAGCTCCGCACAAAAATATCTGCCGCTGGGGAGATCGTTGGAAAGGCCTAGCTTAGGACCAGGCCTGGAATTAGTCTTGCTCAAGTAACACAATTACAGAGATAAGTCACAATGACACAGCCCCTTAATATTTCCAAAACGCTAAACACCAGGCCTCGGACTGAAGTCTCTAGATTCTAAACTCAGATCGTCTGCTCTCTCCTACATGCCTTGAAAGGAGCTATTCACTCATTTATTCCAGGAAGACTTTTTTCCCCTCTAAGACTGTAATGAGGAGGTCTTAGAATGTAATATGTATGGAGGAGGCTGGAGGAAGTTGGTTTTCTTAGGACAATCCCAGCCTATGATATTCTTTATATGACAATTCCCTCCATGGAGTAAAGTGGTTGCTAGCAACTCTAAAATTTGGTGTGATGTTGAGGGTTTGGTTCAGGCAAGGGCAGAGTGATCAACACAGACAATGCTTCTCCATTCTTATGAATTGGGGTAAAGATGGAGGATTCCACAACTCCTTAAAGGGTGCTGTGATAGGTCCTTCAGAGCTGTACCTGCTAATGGGTGTGTGTTGCTTCAGGGAATACTGCCTAAGTTGATGACAGGGATGTATGAAGTAATAGAGACTGGCTGTGTGTCCCAGGTCAGGGGACACACAGGGCCAGAGCATCTTCCTTCCCCACTACAGGGAAGGGGCTGGCCTGGATTTGCCAGCTCATTCTCAGTAGGCTTCCAGGAGGCAGAAACCCATCTTTCTTTTCTGGTACCTTCAGGTTTGAGAGACGCTCAACAGTTCAAGTTGTCCGAAGGCTCAGGAAACATATAATCATGAGTAAACAAAGGAAAACTCATCACCACTTAAGGGAGTTTAGTAAACAAAGGAACCAGGTGGCCATTATTGAAGTGGGAACAAAATGATGAGGCAGAGGAGCAGTCAAACGGAAGTAACGACTCTCAAGGAAAACAAGGGAGCAACATTGATTGTTTTAAACAATAGAAAGCTATTTCATAGTTTGAAATATATATATATATAGGAAGGCAACCTATAAAGGGACCAGTCACGACTGGTAGCAAAGCCAGTGTTCTGTAAGACCATTTGGGAGAAAAGGATCACAAAGTAAAAGCCTAGAGAAGAGAGTGGAGCAGATCATGAGAAATGCCCCTCCCCTCATATCTAGCCTAGAAATCTGTGGTGGAAGAACAGGGGGCCCTAGAAGATGAAGAAATAGTGGAAGAAATGCCCCTGAAAAGAGAACAGCAGAAGGGCAGACCTGGTCTTGAGTGTGGAACGGCTCACTGAGAGTCCCGAGTGTTGCCACAGACGTGTCCTGGCCATCGTGAGGTGACATCAGTGAAAAGGAGAAAAACGGACGAGATGTTGGTAGAAATAGCACATCATTTACACAGGAAAGGCTATGCTTATTTGCAAATCTAGAGGTCATATGTCCATGGAACAGTACTTTTACCAAGTCATGGTCTAAGTATTCTATATCCACCCTAGGTCATCTCTCAACCCACTTTTGACACCCAAGGCATTGGTGAGTGAGTACCTTACCCACATTCCACTCACAATGTCAAAAATTGGAGGGATCCATTGGGGTGATCATAACCCTCTCATTCTCCCATCAGCATATTCATTTTCCCCTTTATGAATGTGTGTGTGTTCCTGGTGTGGCAAAGCAGAGCGTATAAGACAGGAAAGTGGGGGAGTGTTAGAGAGCTGTTAAAACCATTAGGTAGGCTCCGGAAAGTTTGATGCTTATTTGCACTTAGACATATTTACTGAAAACTGAGTTTGTCCTAATAAATATAATCTCCTGTGTATGTGAATGGGTCCCAGGAAAAGTCGTAATAAGATTTCCCAGTGGGAGAAATAGGCAGTAGTGTGACAGTCCTTGCCTGAGAAGGTTGCATTTGATGAGGTTGCCAGGTCCAGTCAATTAAAATATGGGATGCCCAATTAACTTAGAATTTCAAATAAATAGCGAAAAAATAAGTGTTTTAATTACTGTGTGGACATCCTGTATTTCACCTGACGACAGTATTTATGCCACATCCTGCCACCACCCAGGCCTGTGTTTTCTTTTATTTTTTTCATTCGATTCCTGTACTCAGTATGGAAATTAAAAATACACACATATACACATGAAAGCAAGTCACTGCATACTGTAAAGAAAGACTTTAGAAAGCTGGACCTGTATGTAACCTTTCTGCTCCCAAGCACACCAGTTCCTAGCTCCTGAGTTCGCAGAGACACAGGCCAAATCTCATATTTTGATGACTTCCCTTCTAAAAGAAAAAAACATGTGCATCGCATATTTACACTGGTTCATTCGGAAAGAGGGCAGGCTTACAGGTTAGAAAAAGAGGGTGATTTGAATGTCACAAGGCTGATTCAGAACTGAAATGTAAGACAGTTTCTCCCCTCAGGGGTTTTCAGAGTCCTTTTCCATAATAGGAATGTGCTTGAGACACAGCCCAGTCAGGTGAGATGAGACGGCTGAAATACATACAGAACTTAGAAAAAAAATCCGAACAGAGTCAATTAAATCTTTCAAGTCCCAAGGTTTTACCTCTACTTTTGTAAAGTAAATGTGGTCCTCCTTGCCTACTGCCTACTGTGTAAAGGCAAGGAACTTGCTTTCTTCTGCAAGGGAGGTCAGCGAAGGACTTGCGTCCCCAAAGCTATGTTGGTGGTACTCACGGGCGGGGATGGGGATGGGAGGGGATGCCCGCAGTGTGGGGACCTGAGAAGCTGTAGGAAATGTTCTGAGTGATAGTTGTTCTCAAAGCCCCTGGCATCAGACTGGTATGGTCCCCATCATCTATGATGACATCAGAATCAATCTGCAAGCTGTCAACCATACGTGTCACCTGGTTAGCAGGTGAGGAAAGGAACCCAGAGTCTTCAGTGCCAATCTCCAGGGGCAGGCAGTTGACGCCCGCATTTTCAAGGGAGCTTTTGGGATTTTTCCATACAGATAGATATTAATGTTTCAATGGTTGGTAAAAAGAATACAGAAATGAACGATGGGGCCAGTGCCAGTGTGAGAGATGAAGAAAGGCTTCCATGTGTCTGTCACTAGGTCTGAGACAGATTTGAATCATCCTTTGCTTTTGTGGCATTTAAATTCTGATTATAAAGTGTGTGTGTAAAGTGTGTGTGTATGTCTCTCTCTCCGTATGTATATGATTATAGGATTAATTTTCACTGAGCATTTACATGTGTCAGCAACTGTGTTAAGCATGTTAACTTATTTATTCTCTGAAATAATCACTGCTGTGGGTTTTTTCTTCTAAAGATGGTTACATGAACATGCAAGAGCGTTCACACAATTGCTTTAAAGTTGTACAGCCTGCAAGTGCAGAGCAGAATCCTAACCCAGAGAAGCCTGACCCTGTGGGTGATTTTCTCTTTCTCTCTATGCTTTCTTACCTCACAATCAAATGCAGTGAGCAACACCAAGGCAAAGCAAAGCATTGCTAAGTTACCTGGGCATGGGAGGCTGCTGGGAGTGGCTAGTGCGAGCCAGGTGGACAGAGGAAGATTTAGAAAAGGAGACTTGGAGACTGGCGTCTGGCTGATAGACTTGAGTTGGTGGAAGGGATGCGCAATGAGGACATCAGCTCTGGCGGGTGGGGGCAGGGGCTCATAGGATGTAGATGAGGGTGGGGCAGGTTTCGAATTTGTGCCCCATCCTATCAGAAGAAACACAAGGAGGAGATGATTTGGCCCAATGGGGAAAGAACATTTGTGCCCAGTGTGGCACAGAGAGTGACCAAGAGAGGATTTGTCATAACAATGAGGAGAAGGATCATGCTGTCACAGAAGAGGGTGAGCAGGTTCCAGGGATGTTTAGAAGGAATCTACAATTTGGGGACACTGGTAGGAACATAGCCCACAGAGTCCCTTGGGAGCTCATGAGATTGCAAGGGTAGGAGGGAGCCTTGTTGGCCACAGTGTCAGGGAGGCTGATGTCCTCAAGAGAAGTGGAGTGGCGGGAAGGTACAAGGTGGCTCTAGTAAGAAACTGCTTCACATAAACCTGGACAGTGCCCTGTCAGGGGTGACTGGGTGGCTCTGAGCCTCTGTGGCCAGCATCAGCAGCCTGTGTGCGATCTTGGAGAGGGGGTTTCTTTCCTATCTCCTAGTTGGTGCACAGCTCTTGCAGAGACATGTCATGGCAAAAAACAACAGGAGCATGTCCCTCGGATGCCTTTGAGGACAGCACATTGGCTGTTATGTTCCCCCCACCCTTACGCTGCCTTTGCATACAGCCCTGACATCCATCCAGATTTCCCAGAATCACAGGCCAGTCACACTGTTCCTTATACCGATTGTGAGCAAACCAAGCCATCACCACGCAAGGTGACTGAAATAAAATGTGTAATTGTGCTCAGAGACACCTTAATTGTTTATTAATTACTCCATAAATCATAGTGACACCTGCGCTTGTGCTCCTGTTAATTCACTCTCGCGAGGCGGGGAATGGAAGCACGGCCTGCCTTCTGGAGGATCGCGGGGCTGAAAAACAACAGGGGCCCTTAGCTGTAGACCAGAAACACCTAACGTGGACCGGACTGGAACATGAAGGCTCCCGATCCTTCTCACTAGTCATCTACAACTATAACCCCACCCACCTCTGGCCAAGAGAAAAGTATTGAGCTGTGTATTTATGAGGCCTTAAGAGGGTAGAGGATGTGTCTGTGGGGGGCTTCTCAACCTCCCCCATATCATTTTATCCTCCTAGAGAAGTGGTTCTCAACCTTCCTAATGCTTCCATCCCTTAAAATGCAGTTCCTCATGTTGTAGGGACCCCAACCAGGAAACGATTTCTGTTGCTACTTTGTAACTGTAAGTTTGTTACAGTTATGGATCATAATGGAAGTATTTGTGTCTCCTGATGGTCTTAGGTGACCCCTGTGAAAGGGCCATTCAGCCCCCAAAGGGGTCATGACCCACAGGTTTAGAACTGCTGTCCTAGAGGCTGGTGAAGGGGGGGCAGGGGGGTATTGTGTTGTTGTGTAGGGGAGAAACAGGCACAGAGTGTTTATACAGTTTCCAAGGTCAAGCAGCCAGTTAAGTATCAATGGTGGAGTTTGGACTCAGGCTTGCTGGGCCTCTGAAAGAAGGAGCTTCTGGTATAGGAATCAGGGAATGGCCTGGGGGCAGGACATCAGCTCTGCTGTATCCTTTTATGGGCCTTTGTGTTTATCCAAGGAGAGATGAGATGTATTTTGAATAATCCCTCTCATGCTTTTTGAAGATTGTATCTAAAACAGAAGCAGCATTCATCCACAGTTTCTTGGCTAGCCTATTTTGGTACCCTGCCATTTGGATTGGCCTGCTGAAATTTCGCCTCTAACTGACCTCTATTCCCTCTCCTGTCCCTGAGAACTTCTCTCTGCGCACATCTGTCGGTAGCCATTACTGACCAAGCAACTGGCCCCGGAGTGTGCAAGGCTGCTCCAGATGGCTAATAGAATTTTATTGCCACAATCATTCTTAATATGGTCAGTGTAGAACCGCTGTCTGGAGACACCTGTGTGGGGCAGCAACCAATGGCCTCTGGGAATGGGGTCCTAGCTGCCTGCCTGAACTTCCCTCCTGGGAGAACATGTATCTTTGGTTCTGAGGACTGGCTCTGGAGAAACACCCAGCTTTGGGAAAGAGCTCTCCAGCGCTGAAATGAGATTGCTGAAGGGAGGAGGGAGAACTCACTTGTGCTCTATGTCCTCAGTAGGGAAGAAGGGGGCTACCAGAGGTGGCAGGTGGGAGGTACGGCTCCCCTTCCCCCTCCCGGTCAGTCCTGGCCTTCCTTCAGAGATCAGCCTCTATAGGCTTTCTTGAGACTGGGGAGACAACTCAGTTGGTACTATGCTTGTCCTGCAAGCATGAAGACATGAGTTCAATCCTCAGGACACATGTTTAAAAAAACCCAAACAAATGTGGTGGTGTACACTTGTATTCCCACTGTTGGTGTTGGGAAGGCAGAGACAGGCAGATCTCTGGGACTTGCCAGTGAGCTGGCCTAGCCTAATCGGTGAACTCCAGGTGAAGAAAAGACCTTGTTTAAGAAAAAAGTGGTCGGCATATGTGGAAAGACACTTCAGTGTCCTGTGGCCTGCATGGACTCCTACATAGCGTACATGCACAGGTACACACACACACACACACACACACACACACATGAGAGTGTGTGAAAGAGCACAGCTATTTCTATAGCTGCTTTTTGCAACTTAGTTTCCCCCCTCCCCAAATATTTTTCTCTATTCATGACAACTAAGTCAGCCCTGGATTTATTTGTTTAGCTTCTCCCCCAGCCACTGTGAGGGCCGCTATGCATGGGAGAGGTTGGCTTTGTTTAGCATCATGCTAGGTGTCTGCCCAGTGCTCCGTGTATAATAAATTCCAAACAAATGTTTGTGGAATGAACAAGTGAATAAATGAATATTGCAATTGAGCTATGGCGATGGTCCCTTCAAGAATGATTCTCTCCATCTCAGCAGATAGAATTTCTCATGATGCACTTGCCAGTGGGTGATTTAATCTCTGAAAGACAGAGAAAAGAAATGAATAGGGTTTCAGCCAAAGCCAGCAGAACAGCTAGATTTTTGAGGTCCTGAAGCCTGAGGCATGGATGCTCAACTCTGCCGGGCACACAGTAGACACCAGATACATGGAGTGAGTAGAGAAGGATGAGAAAAGTTAGGAGGGATTTGTTTACCTCTTGTGTGAGAAGGAAGTTAATCTATGAGAGAGGAAGGAGCCTGCCTGCTGGGAGAGAAGCCGGAGGATTTGAGCACAGCCCATGAGGTAATTTTAACATCAGAAGAAGTCCGCCTGTGTCTTCCCAGCTCCACTTCTCTCTGGCTTTCTGCTGAGAGGATCTGAGGAGGGATTAGCGCCTTCCAGCAGGGAGGCAGCGGAGGCACCAGGATATTTCTTTGGGCCCTAGGTACAGTGGGTCTGGAAGATATTACGGTCAGGGTTGGATGTGGACTGCTCTGAGGCTTGGAGGACCAGAAACATGCCATGCTGCAGTAGAATGGAGCTCACAGGTCGCTTTAGGAGGCTGGCAAGGCTTCCGCGCCTCTTCAGACTCTGGTCCTGTCTTCCACTGGGTCTACTCTTCTCATAGGCCATGAGAGGGCAAGGCCTCAGATAGATGAGAGCGCCTTAGAGATCCAGATAGGCTGGGGGGGGTAGGAAACTACCCATGGGGATGCACACTGCTGGAGAACCTTGGGGTGCTAGCCTTGGTCTGTGGGATTTAATTAGCATGGCTGTTAAGGAGTCAGGAAAGGGCCTCATCAGGAAGAGGCTAGTGAGTTAGCAGAGGGGCAGGGGAGTATGGGAAAGGGAAGACTGGTTGTGAGGTCAGGATGGAGGAGGAACACAGGCGCTCAGGAGGAAGGAATCAGAGAAGACTAAGCAAGAGGAGGCTTTCAGTATCTAGGGGTGAACTGAAGAGGACAGATCTTGAAGCTATGCCATTTCCTTACAGGCTGGACGTAGACGGGCATGGAAGACACTGAGCACTGAGGAGTGGGGGAATGCTGACAGCCCTCTGCGGGGGCAGGGGGTGTATACCTTGTAGAGAGGGAACAGAGAGGTATAAGGTAACTCATGTAGTTGAAGCCAGAGGGTCCTAACCCCACCATAGGTGAGAATTAAACACCTGGCTTATGAATACAGGGGAAAGATAGAAAGACCATTAGAATCCGCCATGGATTCACTAAGTGAATCCCATATTCTGATAGGAGTACTACTGAGTCTTCCATGTACATGTACCAAGGTATACAGCATACCTTTGTGATTCTGGCTTGAGTGAGCTAGAGGCCTTAAAGTAACATTATCTCTGTGGTTAAGAAGAAAAACAAAACAAAACACATCTTGAACATAATCGTGTCACTGCTGAGGTCCAGCAAGATCCAGGCAGTATCCAAGGTCTCCAGACAGAATGGATCTAACATTTACATTTTTTTGAGTGTGAAAGGGGGCGTGTCTCAAGGGAGTCCTTTGGGAAGCAGACACTGAAGGGGAATTAGAGGGTTTTTAAGGGAAGGAGCACCTGCAGAAGAGAATGGAGGAGGAGATGGGATTGGGCAGCAGATGCTGCCAAGAATCTCTTTAGTTTGATGGGTGGCGGATTCCAGAACCCATGTTCAAAGGGTCATTTGTTGGTGGAGACAGCTGCACTCTTGCACTAACGTGCCCAGTCACTGGTCAGGACGGTTGAGACACATAAGAACACAGTCTCAGGGGGCAGTCCATCTTTCCCGCTAGCATACCTCTGTGTCTAGCACGTGACATGATTAATAATTGCACTGGGACCATGAAGTAAACAAGGACAGTGCCTCAGCAAACAGGACATCTGGTTACCATATTCCCAGAGAATTATTACAGGGTCGGCCTTTGATTTTTATTCTTTCCTGGTTCTATACTGTTAATACCTTTTAAAAACTAGCTGCTTGTCTTATGTAAAACAGTAACCTGCACTGGGCATATATCTATATGTCCAGTAAGAGTTGAGCATTTTGCATGAACTTATTCTATTAACACTTTGAACTTCATGAAGTCAGACATTATCGTTTTAGCTATTGTATGCTTTATCTTATATACTTATAATTATTGACTTATATATTCTATATACTTACTGTCTTCTCAAGTAGTATGCCTATTGGCTTACATAATATTGATATTTATAACAGCACTCATTTTTATAGGTGAGGAAAGTAATATGTGGGAAGGTTGTGTGGTTTTTTCAAAGTCATCTATCATTTAAGTGGCAAAACAAGGTTGTAAATGAAGAGGTTTGCTTTTAGGACCTAAATGCTTAAATAGCTTACAGTTTGTAGACATTTGCATCCCAGAGTCTGCATAGTGAGAACCAGAAAGATTGTAGCCCTATAAGAGGCTAAGACTGAGCCTCTCCTCTGACTCCTCAGTCTAGGGTTCCTTCATTACCGCATACCTCGTACATGGTTTTTGAACTTGTAAATAATAGAAAACTGGGTCAGAAAAGTCTACAACCGAGATGCCGTGGTGCTTGATAGTGCTTCTGCCAGGCTAGAATGGGGGTCGAAATTAAGATGAAAGTTGCCAGAGATACGTGGGCTCGTACGTTTAGGTTCAATAAGACCAGTTGGACAAGTGCCAGGTGGGGATGACGTTGTAGGTTTGGGGGATGATGATCAGAGGTGATAGGGAGTGAGAATGTGATCAGACTGTTTCAGGCTAAGTGAAAAAGGGTGACTCAGATCACAGAGGGGTGGTTCCTCCCGTGTATCCCTACACACAAGGGGTGGGGGGTTTCAAGAACTACGCTTTCTTCTGAGATGGACACTTAGTCAGGGACCCCTGGAGAAGGTGATTGAAAGCAAGGCCTCCAATCATTCCATCATGAAAAATGGTTGGATGTGCTGCAGACTCAGTGGGATTAGAGTGAGGTGCCCTGGGGTCTTCAGATCAGCAGTGTTGGTAGTTCCTTAGTCAGAAAAGCTGAACTCTCTGCACTTCCACCTTTAACAAGGTCCCCGTGGGTTCATGGGAAACCACTGAAGTCAGAGAAGTACCTGTTCTAGATCAGCAGTTTTCTCAGTCCCAAATACACATTCGAAGTCCCTATCCATGGGCTTTGCTGGGAAATTTTGACTCAACTGATCTGTGTTGGGACTCAAACTTCTTTCTATTTCTGTTTCTGCTTTCTCTTTCTGCCATTTCTTATCTCTTTTCCTTCCTTCTTTAAAAAACAAAAGTTTCTAAGGTGTCCCAGACTGGTCTTGAACTTTGTATGCAGCAGAGAATGACTCTGAACTTCTGATCTTCTTGCCTCCGTGTCCCCAGTGCTGGGTTTACAGGTGTGCACTACTATGCTCAGGTTTTTCCGTACTGGAGATGGAGCCCGGGGCTTCGTGCATGTTATGAAAGAACTCTACAAACTCAACTATATTCCCAGTCCCTTCTCTATCCCTCTCTGTCTACTGTTTCTCTCCCAACTGTAACTAAGTTGTCCTTGAACAACAGGATGATGGAGAGGTTGTTAAGACAACATCACTGGGTCTCGCCCCCAGAGTTTCTAACCCAGAAGGCCAGGTTGGGTCCAAGTGCTTCCATCTCTACCAAGTCCTCAAGTGATGCTATTGCTGCTGGCCCCCAGGGATCACACTTTAAGAGCCTATGGCACACAGAGAGGAAAAGACCAGAAGAGAGACCTAGATAGGACTTCCACGTCACTGTGTGAGAGGTGGAAGAAGAAAGAAAGAGACAGACAGTGGCTTTAGATACGGAGGTAAGCTCTTTCTGAGGTCACCTCCACCAGCTCCTCCCTGCTTTGAGGCCTTGTCTTGTTTCAGTTGCTCTCTTCTGTGAAGTCCTGGGCATTTCTACTTCTCAGCAACCACTGTTTGAAGGATTTGTACATGGTCACCTCAGGGTCCCTGCCGTTGCTTTCAGGATGAAGTGTGTGCTTCTTAGTTCAGCATCCATCCTGGCCCTGCCTCTTCTCTTCCTGAACTCTTTCCTCTGGACATTGTGACCTGTTTGCGAATCTTCAGTTAATTTTGCTCTATCACATTCCTGCCCCTGCAGTGTGGCTGAAACCCTTCCCCCTTCCTCATCTCACAGCTCCCACCCAGCAAATTAGACAAACCCAGTATGGATGGGCTGTCTTCTTATTTTTACATCTCTTTCTCTCCCACCCTTGATCACCTACCTCGAACTTGTGGCTCAGTTCAAGCATTGTTTCCCTTACCCAAACTTACTCTGAGGGTAGTTCCCTCCCAGTTCTCATGCATGACATAATGTAGTCATACTTCTTACCGGGATGGATTCGGTTGCTCCCCTTCCTCTATGTGACGTCTTCTGAGCAGAGAAATGGTCAGGGCAGGGCAAGCATGCTGCGAGACTACTTTGAGTACTGATGTTCACACCACGAGAACCTCGCACAGTGTCTGATACACGATAGATGTTATCACTTTCTTACTGATGGAGAGAACACTGGAAGCTGGTGAATAAATGCAGATGTTTGAGAAACAGTACACTCTATTCCAATCCCCAGTATTTCTCAGCTGCGTTCTCTTTGTAGCTGGCCTGCTCCTTCTCCAGCATGGAAGACTAAAGAACCTTGTCTAGCCACTGTCCTCTGGGAGAGCACCAGCTGACCCAGTCCCTTCCACAATCCTTGCAAAGGATTGTTGGTATTTTTGTATGCCTGGCCAGCAGGGTGATCACTTACTTCACTTTAAGCAGAATATTTTGGCCTGTTTTTCTGTTCATATTGATAGTTCCTAATTCCTCCATGGAGAGCTGAATGCAGGGACCATTAAAGGCCTGTGAGTGTGGCATACAGTAAGGGACCAAACTAAATAGATATGAGACTGAAACTCAGCCTTCCAGCACTGCTGATGACTGGGAGTTGCTACTGGCTGGACAGCCAGCAGTACAGGAAACAGGAAAAACAGCCTAAGGGAGTGGGTTGGGCAAGAGGGCTGGGGCAGAAGTCTGAGACCATTGTAATATCACCACATTGCCAAAGGCCTCTGATCTTCAAAACTGAAGGAATCATCTCTTCATTCTCTGTGAACTCACAGGGAAGGAACGTGGCTAGTGATAAGATCCCCTTGTCCACACACAAGGACTCCACACCCCACAAAGGCTCTCACAGTGTATGGAGGTACAAGTGGATTTGAACCCAGCCTAGCTTCCTCATCCACCTCAATATGCTGTCTCTAAAAAAACACGCAAACATGTACAAACCCGTGCAGGGTGCAAATGCAAATTATTCCTTCTGGAAGCATAAAATAGCCAAGCGGTGATGGGAACTTGGCAGGGAAGGAGTGGGATGAGTCAGGGACGGCTTTCTGAGTGAGGAGATCTGCTCTGTGTGGTTGAGGGAGAGGGAGGCAGCGAGTGAGGGGGAGGTGCTGGTGGGAGAGCTGCAGGTGGGGGCATTGGCACCCGAAGTGGAGGGCTGCACAAAGAAGCAGTGAGACACCTGAAAAGGCCACGTGGTGTCCTGGTCTGGATGACGCTGTTCCCTCAAGCCAGAGCTGTGTATGCATAGGGTATGTGTGCTGTGGCTATATGTGGGTGTGTGTATATGCATGTGTATATACGTGGAGCATAGATACTGTGTGTGAGGCATGGGTATGTGTGTAGGATGCGTTGGGCAGTTTCTGACGACATGTATTCAGTGGCGTTCTGGAACATCAGAAAACTGCTGATAAAAGGTTTTTGATATTCTTCCTTTTCTCACCTGGGCATAGGTAGCATTCAGCACTCCCTGGCACACACACATTGTGCAGTAGTGATTCAGATATAGGGTTATGCAATGCATTTAACTAGTTAAGCAAGTGTGATGCTTTAGCACACATGTAACTCATAGATAGCTTTGGCTGTCTTCAGGGACTTGGGTAGTGCTATTAGGAGGCTTCCATTTTTGTTCTCAGCTCCACTCTCCTTGCCATTGGAGAATGTGTAGGCTCTGCTCTTGTAATGGTCCCCAGCTCGTACCCTCAGGTTCATACACTCATCACTACAAAGCTACTGGAAAGAAAACTTAATTTTTTAACCTGTGTTTTCAACAACAACAACAACAACAATAACAACAACAACAACAGCAAACAAAAGTGAATCCTACTGGAAAACTGAGGCCATCTCTGAACCAATTACTGTGATCTATGGGATACATGTTTGTTTGGCATCCTAGGTCACATGCCTGTCTCTAAGCAGAGGAGCCAGGCTTAGCACCCCATAGAGGGACCCAGTTCCCAAGGACTTTGGGGATGCTGGTGCTGGAGTGAATGCTGGGTAGACAGGCACAGTGCCTATGCCTTGGCTTTCAATCATCACCCAGTGTATGGCTTTCAGCCTTCAGTCACCCTGCAGTCCGTGGTTGGCCTTATCATTTGCCTTCTTTTTCCGAGCTTGTGCAAGGGAAAAGTTAAGACTCATGTCTGGGATGTGAGGGAGGAGGACAATCAGTGAGGATAAGATGGCCCAGAGAAAGATCAGAACTGATGCGATCACTTCCTGGTTATGCTAGGTATGGGGAGGAAGGCAGCTGTGAAATTATCTTGTAGGTCTTCACAGCCTATAAGAATGCGCCACTGAGAAACCAGGAGGTTAGTCTGGGTAGAAAGTCACACCCCTTGTAACCTCTGCTTTCTGTAAGGCAATAATACCAATTGGGGATAAATCTTGGTTCTAGAAAGAGCTTTATTATTGTGGCAGGGCTGTGAGTGCTGGATCCAGATCTCCTTTCAGCAGCAGCCCCTGTACTTAATTCCAGATGGAGATGATGAGGCCTGTCTTGCTGAGATCCTGGAGTGGTCCTATCAGTCAAAACAGACAAAGGGGAAATGGGCTTTGGGACTATTCAAGAGCTGAGCGCAGCTAGAATGCGATAGTGGCAAGGACTGGTTATTAAAACAGTGGCGTCTTTTATAGGTGTACAGTAAATGACATCTGTTCCACCCTCTTGTTGGATTAAAATTATCTCAGGGCCTGTACCTCGAGGCCTATAGGACAAAGAAAAGCCTGGCTCGAGTTTGAAGGATAGTCTCAAAGCTACCGAGGAGGGGATGAGAGAAAAATCTAGGTAGATGCCCCTCCAGCCAGAGGGAGTGCTTGGCTGTCTCTCATTGGATGGAGGTACCCCCACATCACACAATGTCACTTAACCTATATAAACTGACGCTCACAGTAATAAACAAAGTTCTTGCTTTGACTTGACTCCCTATTGCGTCTGATTGTCCTGCATAGTGGGGCTGCGGATCTGATTGTCCTGCATCGTGGGGCTGCGGAATGGGCGGATAGCGCACTCACCTTTCCCTGGGGAATAAGGCTAAGGAGGCCTGGCACCCTCCTTAGTCAATCTGGTTCCCATCCCTTGGCCTTTGGTCTGGGACTTTTTGTACCACCCCTTGGGTCTGCGACCAAAGGAAGAATGCTTGGCGGTGGCCATAAAGAGGGACATTGATGGATGGGCTAGAGAAGTAAAGAGAGCTCAGTTACTACCTGTCTCCTGCCTCTTCTTCTAGACCAGAAGGTCAGCGTGGCCCTGATGCCTCTGGCCGTCTCTCTTCTCTGTCCCTGATTCCTGGTGTTCACTACGAGGCCACTTGTCCTGGAGCCAGTGATGGAGGGGGAAGTAATGTATTATACTGCTCTTATTGGTGTCCCCAGTTGTTTTGACTCCCAGTTGAAGTGACGGGCAGGGAGGAAGAATGAATGGCAGACCTGAGCAGGCCACAAAGCATCTTTCCATCCCCTTAACCTTCTTTCCCTGTTCTTTGTTTTGAGTTAGTCACATCGGCTTTCCTTTTGAAACAATATTCTTTTTGGAAGTGTTCTGGAAGAACCCAGAACAAGAAGTTCAAGGTGTGTTCTCTATGAGTTCTGGTTTCAAATATTTTGCCTTCTTAATTAAAATATGTGACTTGGGTTTCAGCCCAGACACTGTGATTGTTACCCCCTTAGCAGATAAATGATTCTTCAATAATCTTTCTTCCAGGAGATTCTTGTTAAGTTAACCCCTCTCCCAGGAGGCTGCCATGGCTGCCTGCACCTGTTGTACTGAGCCTACAGCTCCTTATGCTTGTATTCTATTGCCTTGTCTCCCTCTGCCTCAGCCTGTACCACGAAGATTCCCCTTTCCACTCCTTGCCTGTGCAGACTCTGTTCCAGCCGAGTCTAGGGTGCAGACCTTGCCTATCAGGCCCATTTCCCCTTGTGATATTCTCCCACAAGAGTTTTGCCCAAACCAGATTTTCACCTTTGATACCCTACAGAAGTTCCTCTGTAGAGCACCGGATGAGTGATTTGAGAAGGACAAGTGGATCTTTGTCCTCAGCCTGGTGTGTGCCACCTGGAAGGTATGCGCATTCAAGCCATGCAATTCAGGCAGTTTGTGTGCATGCTCCTCTGGCAACCTTCTTTACTTCTGATATTAATGCAAGCCTTCATACCCAGTAGCTATTACTCAGGGCAGATAAGGGCAGTTACCGAACTGAGGGTGGAAACTGAGGCTCTGGTATGATTTCTGAGGCTGGATCCTTGGACTTGAAGTGATAAAGCTGATTAGGTAACCAGAAAAACATAATTTTCATAGAATAAGTTATGAGGACCCAGGGGACAGATCTCTCCAATCTTCTTATTCTGGAATGAAATCCTGAAGAAACTGGCTCTGACCACACGCAATGAGGACTCAGGCTCAGGCTTGTTCATCTCTCTAGTGTCTTCTGTCTCCACCCAGTGTGCCTATCTGCAACGCATCCTTTGCCTAGCCCTTCAGTACAGATTTCATCTGCCTTCAGGGACCATTGTAGCCTGCCCATATCCTTTCCAGTGACTTTAGGAGCTGTTACCAGAGGATTAGTGTGGCAGAAGGCAGGGTTTCCTTAGGAGACTACATTCATGTTCCCAGGTGCTTCACTTAGCCATATGTCCTTGGCCAGTTTCTTCACCTGTTTAAGCCTCAATTCAGTCCAGGGAAAAGTATGATATAATAGGCACCACCCCTAAAGATATTGCAAGAATTTGGTTGGAAAACATGTATGTGGAGCCTTGTATGGTACCTGGTAGTAAGTTCACCAACATCCATGGCATTACTCAGGGCCCTGATTCTGGGAATATCTGAGCTTAGGGGTCTGTGAGACTTCAGATTTTCTTTCTCACTGTGGAATTTCTCACGCTCCTCTCGGGGCCTGAGCAGCCCACTCCCTTCTCTTCTTGGAATGCTTGTCTCTTGTCACGGTGCTCTTTAGTCTCTGCCTTAGAGTATGTGTCTCCCGCAATGATGTCAGGGGTGAGAGCATTGGGAACATGTTTTTTTCACATGCAATGGAATGTTTGCAGAATTAATATATCGAAAGTGGCTTCTCCTGCCCTGCTCCTTTATTTTAAAATTTCAATTTAATTCATTTGTTTTTAACATAGGCAAATTCTCCCAGTGGCTAAAAAGCCACAGTGAATGTATGCTCTAGTAGGAGTTCTCCATTCTTTGCCTTTACTCTGCCTAGAGGCAAATGATGCTATGATTTTATAATTTAAAAATCATGTTTATGTCTATCCAGAGCTACCATCTGCATATAAGTATTGTGCTAGTATCATTTTTGCATCTCTGCTTTTTTCTTTTCCCTTACTTCCATTTTCCTTCCTTTCTTCTTCCCTCCCTCTTCCTCCTCCTTCTCCTCTCTCTCTTCTCTCTCTCTCTCTCTCTCTCTCTCTCTTTCTCTCTCAGAGTTTCTTGTAGCTCAGGCTGATCTGGAATGTATTATGCACCTAAGGTTGCCTTTGAACCATCCAATCCTTCAGCCAGTGTCTTCTGAGTGCAGCCCAGCTTCTGGAAGCAGATTGCTACTTACCACCTGGATGATTTGGGGCAGGTGCTTTGTGTCTTGGTTCCCTCATGTGTAAAACGTATGCATAGTGGTAACTGCCTGTGAACATTTGTGATTACGTGCGCCAAACATTGAGATCAGTACATTTGTGAGGAGGGTCTCAGTGTTCAGGGTGGGGTACTGTTCTTCCCAAGCTTAGCACATGTGAGGACTGCGCTACCTCCTTACGCTCATCCTCCCAATCAAACAACAGCACACGAGGCAAGGACTGTTTGTCACTCAGGGTCCTTTAGGTAGAAAATGCCAGAGATGAGATTTGTGGCTGACCCACAGGAGACTAGTGTGGTCTCGAGCCTTCTTGCCTATATTCTCTTTCTAATATCTTGATCTGTACCTAGTAGGAACTCAGTAAAAGCTGACTGTCCTGCTCAGATCCCTTGGATTTTGATTTGAGGGCGTCTATTTCTGAACAGTGTAGTTGAGGCTCTTGATTTGTCCTGGTTTAACCCTCAATTCAGGCCAGGGCCATATGCTTAGAATCTGCTGCTCCTGCCTGGTGCCATCTCTAAGGGAATCTGCCTTCCAATTATGATTTTTTCCCATCATGTTTATATCAGCAGAAATGAAGGGGAGAAAAATCAGCCTTTAACTAGGATTTTATTACCCATTGACCTCAGCCATCTCCATCTATTTCTTCTGAGCTCTGCCCATTAGTTGTCAGGGCAACGTGGTGTAACTCCCTGTCGGCTGCACTTGGCTGAGTTTAATTCTCCTTTGCTTCCCTCCTGGCCGGGCGCGGCTTCCCAGCATACTTGTTCCAAGAGCACTGTAGGGCACAGCCATGGATAAGCAGATCAGGGGCAGGAGACACGCTTGGGGGAAGAGATGGGTGACTGTCCGGCTCCTTATCTTCAGGGAGTAATTGCAGCTTTCAATGTGATTCACGGGTCACTGCTGGAAATCAGGAAGTTGAACACAATGCAGCCTGTGCATGTGGGAAAGGCTGAAACTGGATTGTTTTAGTCAGGCTGGCACTTTGCTTTGTCCAGTCTTGAATATCCGCAGTTCCTCTGTACCTGGTGTCTCTGGGCCATTCTCCTTCCTGTCTGCCAACATCTCCCTGTCTCTGAAACAAAGACCATTCTGTGTCTTACTTCTTTCTTATCTTGGTACATTTCTGTCCCCAGAACTCGAGTCTCTTCAATGCCTTTCAAATTGTCCACCTTCACTCCTGTCTCTCCTAAGAGACTCCCAAGAGATAGGAGTAGCTGCAAGGTGAACAAAAAGTTGGAAGCCTTTAAATGCCTTGCTTTCTACCTTTTCTAAGCAAGACTAAAAGTTGGGTGAGGCCCTAACTCTCAAAGGCCACCACCCATGTCCCCATCCCCCAACCCCCTGCCCCAAACAACGCCACCAGTTGGGAATTGACCAAGTGTTCAGAAATCAAGCCTGTGGAGGGTGCTTCACATTCAAACTACAAAACTGGCATGAACCGCCATTCTGGAACTAGGCTCACTTACATGCATTTGTCCTGTTATCTGCAGGCCCTCTGTGTGGTAGTCTTCTGCCACTCCCACCTCCAACCCTTAACACCCACATTTGAAAGACTGGAGACTTCAAGAACTCTCCTCATCCATTTTGTCTTCTCTTTGGGTTCTTTTATGAGTCAAGCACAAGGCCAGCTGTCTCAGTGTCCTTTAAATATTGTCTGTGCTGTCCACCCATGGCCATGCTCCCGTTCCAGCCAGGGGCAGCTGGGGCAAGACCTCCCTCTTTAGGTCTTTCCTAGGCTTGAACAGTCTGTCTCTGAGGAGGAAGAAGTCAAATGTGGCAGCTTGCTAGTCCTGCTTTTCTTCCCCAAAGCCCTGTAGTCACTATAAGTGGATGACACACAGCAGAGTCTGTCTGACTTTGATGTGTCTCTTGATGCTGGGGCTACTGGGCCATCTGATCTCTTCTTTCCTGAAGCTCACTATCATTGGATAGGATGGTTCACAATAGCTTCAGTTCTTAAATCAGAGGGCTTCTAGAAGGATGTCTCTCTAGCAGGGTGCTAGCTCTTCCAGACCACATATTCAAAACATATAGAAGAAAATATAACATTTTAACATTGAATTCAAAGTAAATTTTAGACCAGGACTCCTTCCAGCAGGCTGAACCTTCTAGAAGAGACTCCTGGTTCAGTCTGAAACTGAGCATTTATTTCCTTGTTTTAAGATGATCTGCTGAGTTCCCCAGTGATGCTGACCTGCTCCTTAAGTGTTTAGAGCCATTTCTTCGGTGTTCTTTCCAGTCATTGGAAAATGGATTCTTTTCCCTTCAGGTTATAAAGAAAAACACATGGGTGGGACAGTGTTGCCTGGTCCTCAGTTACAAGGCTTTAAAGAATTCTGGAGAGGAGCAAGAGTTAGATTCAATCATACATTGATTTTTCAGCCTAGTAAATTGTGGCTGCTTCAAACAAGGGTAACAGGTATGCTGCTGTACTTAGAGAGAGAGAGAGAGAGAGAGAGAGAGAGAGAGAGAGAGAGAGAGA
>LOJH01009393.1:9687-28490 GCA_001685095.1 Ellobius talpinus
GTGTGTGTGTGTGTGTGTGTGTGTGTGTGTGTGTATCAGGGCATATGTGGAGGATGGATAATAACTTCTGGGGGTTAGTTCTCTCCTTACACCATGAGGGGTCTCAGGGATGGTACTGAGGTCCTCAGGCTCGGCTGCATGTGCCTTTTCTCACGGAGGAGTCTCCCAGACCCTCCCTCATAATTCTAAATGTTATCTCCTGTTTGTATGCGTCCCTTCCATAAGTGGCTTATCTGATATCTTGTTTTCAGAAGGCAGGGAGTGTGTGAACTGTGGGGCAACCTCCACCCCACTGTGGCGGCGAGATGGAACTGGGCACTACCTTTGCAATGCCTGCGGACTGTACCATAAGATGAACGGACAGAACCGGCCCCTTATCAAGCCCAAGCGAAGGCTGGTGAGTTCCTGGAAGGACTGAACTCATGTCACTGTTTGGCGTTTTCCATGTTGTCTCTGGGAAGGATGGCTTTCTGCGGGAAATTGGCAGGACAGTTCAGAACCACATCAGTGTGCTTAGGACGGTTTTCCCTCCTTTCTTTTTCTCCTCTTTCTTCTTTTTATCTCCTCCCCCATTCCCTTTTTCCTCTGATTTTTTCAAATTAGATACAGAAAAAACTCTATACTGTCTTTCATGTTTCACTTCTTAAATTTTAAGGCTACTAACTTCATGTTGTCACGCCTGAAACTTATTTCCCAATAGAGTAAGCTTAGCAATGGCAGGACAACTGTGCCAATTGTGTCATAGACAGAAATTTAATGTGGGAATGGAATATCCCAGGCACCACTTAGAACCTACCCTGGAAGCAGTAGAAGGCTCCGGGGAGGCAGCGACAGATGCAGAAGTGGGACTGACCCTCTGGTGTCAGTACGTTAAGACACATAGGACTTGGTGCTATGGTACTGCACTCCTGAAAGCCCAGAATTTAGGAGGTGTACCCACAGATCAGGAGTTCAAGGCCAGCCTCAGTCATGTGTATAGTTTGAAGGTGGCCTGGGCCATGAAATTGATGTTTGAATTAAGCGACTTTCAGACTTTTCTGCTTCTTGATCTGAGACTTTGAGGACTTAGTAAAGGTGATTCCTGGGAGGAGTTTTGTGATTCCTGTCTTGACTTGTGTTCTCATCTAACCTTTGGTTTTATTGATTTATTTATTTTGAACAAATTATCCATAGGGTGATATTTCCGGCTCCTACCACACACACACTTGCTTCTATTTTTTGAGCTTTTTGGTTATTAGGAATACTTGAGAAAACCTCGAACTATTGAGCATTTATAAAGGAAGTAAACAGGAGGCGTTTGTTTGTAAACTTGACTCTGAAACCTTGGGCCTGGTGGAGCACTGATTGTATATAAGACAATAAGTAAGTCGTCTGGGGCCAACTACGCATAGGCGGTATCAAAATGCCGAAGCTCACCAAGTGGAGGGGAAGAATTTCTCCTTGCAGAGTCTAAGAGGGGGGAGAGCAAAAACTGAGCAGAAGTGACCCCCACGACTCCTTCCTTACAGCACTGTCTTCCCTGCTAGACAGTGTAGACAGACAGCAGTGTAGACAGACAGCATTGTAGACAGCAGTCAGTTTAACACCTTTTACATCATCTTTAGAAAAAGGAACACTTTCTAGGGGTGGAAGTGTCCACATGACTTTAATTTTTTTTTCAATCTTAGATCTCTAAGCTTCATTCTATCTGATCTTTGCCCTTTTCTCTAACTATCTCACCACCCCCTCCCCATGCAGTTTAAGTTTTTCTTGTTTTTTTTTTCTTCTTCTCCTTTCTCTTCTGTGCAAAGCTAACTTCCAAGGAAAATGCTGCCGGATATCTGGGTGCTAGAGATAACTCATAACAACTCAGCTTCTCCAACTTAAACATCAAGATGTTTAGACAGATCAGAACAAGAAGCACTAAAAAAGAAAAAAAATAAGAAAAGAAAAGAAAGAAAAAAATGGCTGGAGGTGTTAGCTCAAAATGAGTGTGATCACACCACAAAAGAATGCCATGAATCATTCAGAACCCAGCCTTCGTGAAAAAAAAAACACAAACCCAACAACAGAACTTCTTGTTGAAATATATCATGGTATAGTTAGAGTTTTTAGTTTTAAAGTTAGGAAAAGATATTATAAAGATCTAAAAAGTCTCATAGTTTTCTGATGGTTGAAGGAGAATTTATCTGGCATTTTCTCCTGTCTGTACAAAGAACACAGGGGAGGACTCTATTTTATATATAGGTTTGCCTTCACTCACTTTACATAGGAAGTCTGTGAAACTCTGAGTAATAATTGATTTTAATTCTAGAGCGCATGGGCTGTCACAATTTAAGCTGTCTGTGTTAATCATCCTACCCAGAGGGGGTATTGATATTTTCAATCCCATTACAATTCCTATGCTACATGGAGATACATAAAAATTCCTCTTCCTCTTTTCTCAGTTTATGTTTGTGTGTGTGCTGCATACTGCTGTGCACACATCCAAGTCAGCAGATAGCTCGCAGGAAGAGTCAGGGCTCTCCATCCCCTGAGTTCTGGGGAGTGAACTTGGGTCATCAGACTTGCTGGCAAGCCCCTTGACCCTCTGAGCCACCACACCAGCTTTCCACCCTCCCCCTTTAGGTACAGTCTACGCCTAAACACCTAGAACCTTCTGCTTTCTTTTCTTTCCTTCTCTTACTTTCACGCTGGGGTGTAGACACCTAGGTTTATGTCTGCTGAGGACACTGGAGCCATATTTTCTTCTTTCTCATGCTTCCTGACTTTCACTTTGGCTCGGCCTTTCCAGCTTGCTGGTTTTATTTCGTGTATTTGCAGACACACCGATGACCACCTAGCCCATCATATCTCTAGCTTCTCCACGAGATACAAGCCAAACATAGAAGTTAGGACCGATGGCTTTCCTTCCTACTAGTATTTCAGAATTCTCTTATGTCTTACAACTAGAAGGGGTTGAGCTGCTTGCCTTATTGAAAGACTTATTGATGTCCGGGCCATGGAGCACAGCAGTGTGGTTCTGGGCAATTCTGTAAGTTTGCAAAAGCTCTCTGTCTTACCAGAAACCTATCTGGCACACATGTGTATTTATGATCTTTACAATCTCCTGCAAAGGATTATCTATATATGTAATGAATTCTTTCGTCAGAGAACTCATTGTATTAATTGGCCTATGTATTTACATTATACATTCAAAATTATTGAACTGGTAAAGCAGGTCGCCTGAGTGGACGCTGTCAGGCTTGCTCTGAATATTTCTCCTGAAATACCATAGGAGGGTGACAGTAATCACCTGTAACATAATTGTCACAAATCCTTAGGCGCTGGTTTTCAGTGGGACTTTCTTCCAGAGAGCACTTGAGGGGAAATCGTTATTTAAGTATTAAATGATCATATTTCACAAAGGTAGGTGGCCAAAGGCTCCAGAATCAGCACCAACGCTCTCGGGCCTTGGTGATTTAGTTTCAGAATGGGCAGCACAAAAGCAGCACCTCTGCATGGTGCTAGACAAGGGCTGTTCTTAATTTCACTTCCTTACAATCCCTAAGAGAATTACTACAATAAATAAATAAATAAAAGGAAAAAGAAGACAAGAAAATAGTCTGCGCTCCCTATTTAAGGCCATGGGAGCAGATCTGTGGGACAGCCTAGGGACTTTAGAAGGAAGGGATCTGTCTGCTGGGTTTCCCAATACACCTCTGAGTGTTTGCTGCAGCTTTGGGCTTGCTACAGTATTGCTAGAGAGAAAGCCAGGGGCGCTACAGGTTTTATTTTGTGTTCTTAAAATCGTACCAGAATCCATTTTCCTTTCTTCTTCCTTCTTTCTTTCCCTTTTTCTTTTTTCTCCCTCCCTTTCCCCCTGCTTCCTCCTTTCCTGCTTTTCTTGCCTTTTTTTTGTGGGGGGAGGGTTAAGGATCCAGCCTGTGCCTTTGCTTTGTTAAACTCACTGAGCTGAATCTCCAGCTTCCATACCAGATGATTCTTTATCTTCTGATTTTCACTATTAATTTTGAGCTCAGGATCCAGACTCATTTTTGAGTTAACATTTTCTATTCAAGGTCAGAAAGAGTATTTTAGAAGTGACAGCTCCATTTTCTTTTGATTTTGTGTATGTGTGTATTTATGTGTGTGTGTAGATCAAAGTGCAACTTGGTTTTCCATTCTTGGGATCTGGTCAGTCTTGGTTGTAAGTGTCTTTTCCTGCGAGCCTTCTTGATTGCTCAAAGTTCCATTTTCTTTCAAAAGTTTTGACTTTAATTTTTTATTGAAAAAATATGTGTATAGAAAAACTGCCTAATAAGTTCAAATACACAAAAGGTAAAAGAAGTCTTTCCCTGTTAAAGAAAATGAAAGCAGAACTAAGGACATTTACATTTAATTTTTGAGACAAGATCTGTCTCTTGTAGCCCACACTGTCTTGAAACGCCTTGTGTATGTAGCCCAGGCTGGCCTCAAGTTGGTGGCAATCTTGCAAGTTTTCAAGTGCAGGAATTACAGTTGTGAGTGAGCCTTCAAGCTTACAGAACCAAGGAATTAAAATTCAAGATGAGGCGGACTTTGGCCTATGATGCCTGCATGCTCCCCTAGAGAACAGCAAATAGGAAACGCTGAACTTCACACAGGAGGTGTGAGACTTGAGCCAGGTGGGCAGGTGGTGTCCAGGATCCCTACTAAATAGTCAGAGTATCTTTTTTACTTTTTTGGATGCCTCATTGCCTGATGGCTACCTACCTAAAGATATTGAGTGTGGCTGTCCTGGGAGTGTCAAGTGACAGGGCAAGTCTGATAGTGTCAGGTGTGTGGAAAGGCTGCAGGGTGACTGGGCAGGGTCTTAACTCAAGATGTCCTCTTCCTAAATCATGGTACCCTGAGTCTTTCGTATTTTGTAGTCTTTAAAATATCTGTATTTGTCAGTCTATATATAATAAATTCAGTCTTTAGCTTAACATACAAAGTTTCGGTTTCCCCAGGCTATCTTCATACATATGTATTAGCATATCTTATTCCCATTTTCTTCGTTCCCCTGATGTATATCCCCAGTAATCCTCCTGCCTCGACCTCATTTCTAAACAACCACTACTATGCCCAGCTAGGTCAACATTTCCTGACTTGGGAAATCTAGCAAGGGGTTTCTTAGCTCAGGTTTGTTTTCATTTTGCTGTTCATGTGTCCAGAAAGCCAACAGCTGATGTAGAGATCAATAGTTTTGGTGGGATCTTTTCTGAAAAAGAACTCTTGTGGGCCTGGGAAAGATGACTGGGAATGGCCAAGATCTCGGGACTAAAATTAGCCTGGCTAATTGGAAATTGTCGCCTTAAAAATGAACTCTGTGGTGTACTTCATGGGGATGGAGGGAGGGGGTGATGTTCCCAAGGAGGTGGCATTGGCATCCTGCTTCTCTCCAGGTTGCCTGCTGAGGTCCTGCCAACTTCTAAACACTGGATTGGCTGCATTTTTCTTCTCAAGGATGATCTAGGATCTTTTTGGCTTTCATGTGGCCCACTTGCTAGTTTTGATTTCAGTATCTTTTTTTTTTGCCTCCATGCCTGTCTCTGTAGCTCCACCAACACATTTACTGTTTGTTCTGATTTCATCCTCTCCTCTCTCCCCACCCCCAGTCAGCAGCAAGGAGAGCAGGGACCTCCTGTGCGAATTGTCAGACCACCACCACCACTCTCTGGAGGAGGAACGCTAATGGGGACCCCGTCTGCAATGCCTGTGGGCTCTACTACAAGCTGCACAATGTAAGTGGGACTGGACCCAGTGGGGTGGTGGCTCTTCTGTACAGGACGCGGGAACAGCACCAGCATCCAGATTTTTGATGGGTTACCGTCAGTCTCTTTGGAGCTAGGCAATTGGTTCAGAAATTAACGACTGAGTTTATTATTTGTAATTCTTGGGTTTCTGAGACACCTGTTTTATTATAGCCAAGGCTAGCTTTGAATTCTACATGTAGAGGGGGCTGGCTGGCCTTTGACTCCTGATGACTTCTTCCAGAGCGCTAGGATTACAGATGAGTGTCACCACAAAACTACATAGTTTTGATCACATCTTTACTGAGACAGAAAGGGTTAGAGATAGAGAAGGAACCCAGGTTTGGTAACACACCCATAATCTTGACACTTAGAAGGCTGAGCAGGAGGACTTCCATGAGTTAGAGGCTGCCATGGCCTACATATAACTAGTACTGGGCCAACCAAGGCTACATAGCAAGATCCTGTCTCAAAAAAACAACAACAAAAACGATGGAAAAGAACACTGCTACTACCCACTTAGTATGTTTTGGACACTTTTTACCTGATAAGTATCATGGGCCTGCGTAGGTTTTAAGGGGAAAAAATATCTTCTTGAAAAACAGAAAAATCATCAGTTCTAATCATCGGGTCAGGTGGCGCATGCCTTTAATCTCAGTGCTTAGGAGACAGCTGCAGGTAAATCATTGTGAGTTTCAGGCTAGCCTGGTCTACATACTGAATTCTTGACCATCCAGGGCTGCATTAAGAGATCGTGTGTCAAAACAAAACAAAACAGGAAATCGCCAGTTCTGTTTCCATGTTCCCTTGCATGGGGTGGGGTCAGGGAGCACCTCCCTTTCAGGAGAAAGGGAGAGAGATGAATCTGCAGTGTGGCTGTCTATTTCCGAGCAAAATAGGACAGTTGTGGTTACTGACGAGGGGAAAGCCTTGGCTGTCCTGTGCTGTGAACTTCAGATGGTCCTCTGTGTGACAGGCATGAACTGAAGCTTCTGAAGATCTCCCTGAATGTCTTTGTCCCAACCAGTGTTCACATGCAAACAGCTGAGGGGAGAAGTGAGGTTAGAACCCTAGGGGAAAGAAACGCTTCCTTCTTCCTTCTGGACCTTGTTAGCAGAATGATAATTGCCAATCAACAGAGTCTAGATGCATTTACCCTGGCCTTTTTTTTTTTTCTGAGTCAAGGTCTCATATTGCTTAGATTGTCCTCGAACTCACTAGGTAGCAGAAGACATCCACAAATGTAGTATAATTAATCCTAACTCACCCCTTCCCCCCCACACACCAAAAGCTACCTCTCTTCTCCTGGTGTCTTTTGCCTTTGGCAAAGTCTGGGAGGAATGAGGAAGAAGCAGAAATTATTGCTTAGGGCTATTCTGGCAGTGAGTCACTTTACCCAGGAACACCTGGGAATCAAGGAACCTTTCCTCCCTCTTCCCCTCTGTCTCTATCTGTCTCTCTGTCTCTCTCTGGGATAAAGTTTCTGAGACTCCAAAGGAACCTAAGCTCACATCTCTTGACACGGTCGGTCCCCTTCGGTGTTGCCCAGTATAAGGAAACCAGAGGCTTCCTAAATGGGATTTGCTATTCCCCCCACTCCTGGGGCTATCAGCAATTAAACCAAGTCCTGCTTTCAAACACGGGGCAGAGCAGCTAGAAAGATTTGTGATTACGGTCTGGTGGGGACTGGAACATTAGCATTTATTAGCTCTCCAGGCATCCCCACAGCCTATGTGGTTATTTTCTGAGCTACAATTTCCAACTCTCTAAGAACATCCATGACATGTGAGCCCTGTGATGGAGCTAGGGCGAAGACTCTTATTTCAGTTGTAGTTGAAGGAGCTATGACTCAGAAAGGTGTTTACCTAGGGTATGCAAGGTAACATCACTAATGAAGTAGAAGTCAAGGCTGATTTCCCCAGAAGTCAGGGTATCAGGAATGACAGGACACTTGGAAAGTTAACCATCTGACCTCACAGGGCATCAAGATCCCCACCCCTACCCCCGTAAGTGGTAGTGTGTACATTTCTTTACCACCTTTACGGAGTTACAAAATTATGGGAAATTAGCTACCTCCAATTGTTAAATTCACAGTGATGAGCATGAAGCTGGTTTCTCACCTAAAGATGTGTGTGTATTTTTTAGTAATGGTTTCTTCCCTAGCAGAACTAGGGACAGACCCAGAGCTTCAGCATGAGTCAAGTGCTGTAGAGCTGAGTCATCCTCGCAGTCTGTTGACTTTTCACTATTGCACATGCATCTATTCCTTCCTGGATCCAGCAGTGCCCCTGCTTCACCCCCCAAGTGCTGCTGTTACAAGCTTAGGGCGAGGAGGAAGAATTTTCTCATTCTCATGTGTGTGCATTTTTTTTCTTTTTCTGCCTTTTGGCTTAGTATAGGTTCATCAAAGGAGGCAGCTTAGGTATGTTTAACAATGAGATGATAATCTAGGCGCATGTTCTTGGCATGTAATTTCTTCTGCCCATGCTGTGTCTGCACATGTGTGCCACGGGCTCCTCTCTTCTTATCTAGGTCTTTAGGTGAATGCCTATCTCTGCATCAGTGTATCTAGGTGTGTTGTGACTAGCTATCTGTGGCCATGTAGCTATTGGTGTAACTAGATATTGTATTGAGATATCTGACTACATGCATCCATGGTTGGTGTACACAGTGGTAATATCTAGACATTATCTTAGGGAAGGTCTGATGTGGGAGTGGATACCTGGCATCTCTGTGGGCGGCATCTTTATCTTCCTGACAACCTGAAGGAGCCCTGAGACAGTTTTCTGGCACTGGCTTTGACTCTTTTGCTTCTACTCACCCCCTCTTCCTGTCATAGGGGTAAATATGGTCTGAGGTGCCAGTGTTGGGGGCTCTGTTTTCCTCTCTGTATTTCTCTGCCAGCACCAGAAAGCCATGTTCTTACTGTACCCAAAAACTCAGTTCTTCTTGGCTATTTGGATCTTTTCTTCCTTAACTGTCATTTCTAGCCTCAGAGGCAGAGAAGTGAAGAGACGGAGCCAAGGCAGCCTTTTCATCCACCCTTGAGAACACTGGTGGCTGGGGCTGTTTTACCTTTAGTGTGGCAGGCAGCATTGGACCCTGGCTGCCTCTCGTCAAGATTCTTGGTCGTATCCCTGGGAACATGGCTAGATATGCAGTTGATTCATTGCGGCGGACGAGTGCCGTTAACATTGACTTGGCTGGCTCTCCATGAAGAGAAGCCTCTTAGCTTTGTAAAATCCCATCCTTGTTTCTGGGTCCCCAAAGTATATGAATTTTCAAAGGACAGTTAATCACTTAACCGAAAGGATGTTCAGGTGTCGAAGCCTAGTGTTCTTTTTCTCTCAATGGGGTCTTGCTAGTAGCTCAGGCTAGCCTGGAACTCCTAAGCAAGCCCAGAAATCTTCAGAGTAGGGTCTCGCATCTTTCTCTGAAGCTTTCTTGGTTTTTAATTATGACTGTGGGTTTCCTTGTAAGCTATCAAAACACTTTGGGTTGATTGGTTGGTTTTAGTTGCTTTTCCTGTCCAAAGCACAGAGGCAGGCTAGGGGCAGCAGCAGCTCTCAATCACTGTGCTTGTTGTTGGGTGACGAGGGCACAGGGTTATCTTCTGGAAACGCACATTGCTTTAGGATAGGCTTCGGGAGTGTGAATGCAGCACCTAGCAGTGTGAGGCCCCAAGTTCCATCCCCAGAACACTCCTCCCTCCAAAAGTCTCAGAACAACACACATTCCAAGGGAAAGAAAGGTTCTCGAGCACAGCACATTATGAAAAAGCCAGGTGGTGGGTAGCAGCCAGACCTTTGCAGAGAGGTACAGGAGTCTGATTTCCAAGAAAGGTAGATTTCAACACTGGAGCCTTGACTCTCCCCCCTCTATGTGGCAAGTCTCAGAAGAGATTCATGAAACAAGTAAACCAAGCAAACAAAATGGCGTTTTCCCCCCTGGAAGGTGCCACAAAGCCCATCTTCTCAGGAAATATCTGAGGAAAATTTTAAGAAGGAAGACAGGTTATGTTTTCAGACAATCCTCATACTAGATGGGGCCTGAACTTGCCAGCTTCCCGAGTTGGATGTTGATGAACTTAGTTGCATTGTGCTTGGATTCCCTGGGTTTTGAAAGCTGTGGCAGCTGAGTCAGAAGCCCTGTACCCTGAGACCTGCAGTACTTGGGTCTCTGGAATTAAAAAAAAAAAAAGGAAGGAGCAGGCAGGGCTAAGGAAGAGGCAACTAACACAGAAACACATTGCTGGCCTGGGACAGGTGGCAGGCCCCATGTGCAAAACTGTACCATTTCAAAGGCAGCAAAAAAGTAAAAAAAAAAAATTGATCTTTGTTTAGATTAACAGACCCCTGACTATGAAGAAGGAAGGCATTCAGACCCGAAACCGGAAGATGTCTAGCAAATCCAAAAAGTGCAAAAAGGTGCACGACGCTCTGGAGGACTTCCCCAAGAGCAGCTCCTTCAACCCGGCTGCCCTCTCCAGACACATGTCGTCTTTGAGTCACATCTCCCCGTTCAGCCACTCCAGTCACATGCTGACCACACCGACGCCCATGCACCCGCCCTCCGGCCTCTCCTTTGGACCTCACCATCCTTCCAGCATGGTCACCGCCATGGGTTAGAGAGGGAGAGCCCTGCTCCATATGCACGAGGAGTTTCCGAGTCCTCAGAGAATCCATCCCTCTGACCCCTTCTACTTGCGTTTTTGCAGGAGCAGTATCATGAAGCCCGAAAGCGACAGATCTGTGTTTTTGAAGGCAGAAAGCAAAATGTTTGCTTCTTTTTCAAAGGAGCTGCTGCCGGTGGTGTCTGTGTTCCAACCACTGAATCCAGATCCCATTTGTGAATAAGCCATTCAGACTCATGGTCCCTATTTAACAGGGTCTCTAGTGCTGTGAAAAGAAATATTGCTGAACATTGCATATAACTTATATTGTAAGAAATACTGTACATTTGAGGAAGACTTTATTGTACCTGGATAGCTGTAAGAAAGGCATGAAGGACGCCAAGAATTTTAAGGAATATAGGGAAAATAAAGTATGGAGGGAGATACAGAAGAAACAAAGTCTCGATGTCCAAATGGGCACGCTGTCAGTTTTGTTTCCCTTTAGTTGTTTGATGCATTTAAAAAAATAAAAAAAGAGAAAAAAAAAGAAAAAAGAAATGAAAAAGAAAAAAAAAGAAAAGAAAAGAAAAAAAATCCTAGAAAAAAAATGTTGTAGGCAAATCATCTGTTCCAGGCTGTGAGCCTTTGCAAAGGAAATTTCAGATCTGGGCAATCAAGTGTGAGATCTCACCAGTTGCCAGTGAGGATTTAAGAATGTCATGTCTAGGCCTACATGCTCTGTGAACTAGTCCCTGTAATTGTTGTCTGTATGTATAATTCAGAAGCACCAAAATAAGAAAAGATGTAGATTTATTTCGTCATATTATACAGACTGAATTGTTGTATAAATTTATTTACTGCTAGCGTTAAGAACTTTTTTTTTGGTTTTAATGTTTTCCTTCTCCCTGGATTTTTGGTTGAATAAACTAGCTTGCTTTCAGTTGACCTAAGGTGGATGTACTCTGGAGGGTTTATTTTTCCTTTTATTATTTTTTGATGATGATATTTATTAAATAGCTTCCACGGGCCCAGTGGTACCTATCTTTCCCGTCACTTCTCTTGCAGCCCAAGCTATGAAGGTAGCAGCGTACTCGCTACCCACGTGCATGTCAGTGACCTGGCCGACACAGGCCTTGTCCTGAGAGCAACCTGGCTGACTGTTAGCCCCTGTGTGTTCTGTATTAGTGATCACTGCCTTTAAACAGTCTGTTGGAATAATACTATAAAAATAATAATAATAAAGTTAAAATATTTTAAAACAACAAAGTAACATTGTATCAAAGTGATGGCCACGCTCTTACAGAATTTGGTAGTGCTACCCGATTTCAGAGTTGGTTTCTTTGTGAACATCCTAAAGCAAATGGCAGGAGACCATGTGAACATCCCCAGGGCAGCATGCATTCATTGAATGGGGAGGGTTAGGATTTCTACTGTGGTTTAGAGAAATTTATCCTTTGCCTTTGCAGTTTCAGGTCAGCCTGTGAGCTGCCTGCTTTCCTTGGGCATCTCCAGGAGAAAATCTTCTAGGAAGAGTGGGCCAACTCCCCCACTGAGATTTCCAGGACTCAGGCTATGGGTGGATTCCTCTTTGACATTGCAAACCAGCCTGATGGCTCCTAAGACCCTTTCCATCTCACTTAGCTACTGTTGAATAACACCGCAGTGGAGGGTTGTCCAGAACGTCTACTCCACGTCGAATAACCCTTTTGAACCTGCTGTGTTCCATTTGCCCTGATGACAGAATGTGTAACTCTGGCACGCTTATTTATCGCCCTGCTTTCTTAGCGACTGTTTTAAATCTAAAGCTGTACGTTGAAATAAAAGAGCAAGAGAACTAATTGACAAGCAGCGGCGACCTTGCTGCCTGTTAATTGACCAACAGTGCCAATATTGTTTCCCAATCATGTCTGAAGCACCTAGGAAAGAGGGTCTCATTGAACCTGGGGGATTTTATTGTCAGGTTGGTCGCCCATCTCAGGATTCCCTACTTCTCTTCCTAAGACCATCTGTGTTAAAGCCCTTTCACCTTAAGAACAAGGAATTCAAATTCTTGAGATTCTTGAGAAGGGGTAGAGGGACACAGGAAAGAAAAAATCTCAATGCTGACAAGCCTGAGTTTTGCTTTGTTTTCGGTAAGGCAGCTACCTCACTATGTCATTTCACCATAGCACACTTTGATTTAATTTTCAAGGCTGTTTCTAGAACATGATGGAAAATCATTGAACAGTCTCTATATAGCTAGTTGATACTGGTTCAGGTTTCCTTGGGAATGTCACCACGTTGCCATGGCTCCAGTAGTTTTTGTTCAAAGAGAAGGAAAGAAGGACAGAGAGAAAGAGCAAGCGAGCGAGCAGAACAATGTTGATGAGGTTATAATCTGGAAAAACAAGACAAGAACCAGAATACCGCTAAAGTGTTTTTTGAGTAAATCATATCTTTGATTAATTTTCAACAATTTTCCAAATACCTGTATTAGTTTTGCCATGGAAGAATATTTGAGATATAATACAGGGATTGGAATAAGGGAAGAAGACACAGGTTTGGTTTCACACTTGGGTTGTTCTGGTGCTCAGAGTATAGCTTAGGCTGGTCTCAGACTCTCGGCAATCCTCCTGCCTCAGCCTCACACATGCTGGAGTGATGAGCATGACCCAGTGTGCCTGACTTAGGTTAGTTCTTCCAAACATTTCAAAGGCTAGCATAATAAGGGAAGGACTAGCTTTGGGAAAGGCCAAGGAGTAAATATCACTGGACTGAAGCACTCTGAAGTTGGTTGTGCTGGTCCATGCCTCCAATCACAGCACTAAGGAGGCAGAGGCAGGTATACTGCCTTTAGTTAGAGGCTTGCCTGGGCTACCTGGTGAGTCCTTAGGCAGCCTGGGTTACAAAGTGAGACTCTGTCCTCCAAACAAAACAAAAGCAAAACAAACAAGTAAAACAAAAATAAACTCTGTCTCTGTTCCAACAAATAACTATTGAGGATCTAGGTCAAATTTTATTTAAAAATTATCTTTTGGGCTAAATGGCTCGGTATGTAAAGATGCTAAGTCTGAAGACCTGAGCTTGATTCTTGGGACCCAGACAGCAGGAGGAACTGACTCCAATAAATGGTCCTCTGATCTCCACATGTGGGCATGCATGAATGCATACATGTACACATGAATGCATGCGTGTGTACACACTCACACTCACACATAACAAATAAAATGTTTTTTTTTAAGATTTAAAATCATCTTTACAAAAATAGACTTTAGAAGAAGATGAGCCAGACATGGTAGCTTACATCTGTAATCCCAGAGTTTGAGAAGACTGAGGCAAGTGGTTGTTTTTAGTCAGGGGTCAGCTGGAGTAATGGTGTAAGATTCTGTCTCAAAAGTTGGAAAAAAAATTAAAAAAAGGAAAGAAAAAGAAAACTAGACCAGGAAATAGAGGAACCTTATACGACACTAGTGACGTCATTCTTACTTTGTGACATTAACCTTGTTATTCCCCTTCAAAATGAGCTTCCTAAGTTGTGCTGAGATCCCAGCTGGGCCCCTTCAGGCAGACGGTTGTAGTAGAACTGGGGACGCCCTAGGGTCCATCTGCTGAGATCAATATTTATTCTCTAAGGTTTAAAGATGACTGCTTAGGGGACTGGTGATAATAAATAATAAATGTCTGCGGTAGAAACTTGAGGATTTGAGTCTGAGCCCCAGACCTCCCTCACAAAAGCCTGGAGTGGTGGCATGTGGTTGTCATCTCAGCGGTAGGGAGGTGGGACCAACAGATCCTGATTTTGACTTCAGTGTGTCAAATGAGTGTGTACACAGGCACACACACATATACACATACACACAATATTTTTAAAAGCTTATTCTTCATCATGAGTGTTGGTGAGCTCTCTCTTCTCTCTTCTCCTCTCTCTGTTGAGACTGGCCAATCTCATGTAGCCCAGGCTGTTCTGGAATTCCTTATGTAGCCAAGGACAACTGTGAACTTGTGATCTTCCTGCCTCCATTTCTCAAGTGCTGCTATTACAGGCATAGTCTACCATACTTGGTTTATGCGGTGCTAGGCATTTGTACAAACACTCTGCTAACTGAGCTACATCCTCAAACCATTACTATTTTGAGAATTTCTTATTAGGAAGGGCTAAAATTCTGAAAAGTAGCATTTGAAAATCCGGGAGTGATGGGATCCAGAAGATTCCAGAAAAGCCCAGCGGCTCCTCCCTCGGCGGTGTTGCATACTAGCTTATAGAACATAAATTACCTTGTGTCGTCTGACTGGCAGTTCTACACAGGAGTCAGCATCTCTGTCTTTGGAATCTCTGCTCTCTCTGAACTGTGTCCAGGCCCCTCTGGAACTGAATACGTGGGACTTACTTGCCCTGCTGGTTTTGGCAGCCTGGCTCATCCATCCTGCAAAGAAATCCTGCTTGAATGGCTTACGGGCTATTCTCTATTCTCGGAGTACAGCCAGCATTCAACTTTTCTTTTTCCTCGTCTCTCTCTCTTTCCCATTGGAGAAGGGATAAACAGAGGAAGTAAACCAACGTTCACAAAAGCAGTTTCTTTCCGGGTGCCTTGGTCACGTCCCTTCCTGAGCGGCCCTTGGCTCCTTTGCAGGGGATCCTGGTACATTAGCTACATTGTCTGTGGTGCATTGTTACAATCCCCTGTCATGTCTGTGTGCATGGTTTGTCAGGCTGAGCATTGGAGAGGGGATTTGGAGAGTGGGCCCGCTCACCCAACCCATCCTGTTGGCCCAAAGGACTGGAGCTCAGTAGAAGCCATGCCCTTAGAAACACCATGTGCCCCTGTGGGAGGGGCCTTGTACCTAGCAAGAGCCTAAAGGTTGTGTGGATACCTGAAAGGGACTTTGTGTTATGAAGAAGCAGCTTTGGGATGTGGGTCTTAGAGATCGGGTGCTGAGTAAGGACACGAAGCCATTGGGTCTTAAAAGGCGACCTGATTCTGTGGCTTTGTCTGAAGGGGATGTAGCTACAGAAACAGCGCCACAAAGAACTTGCTTATCTGGGTTATTTGGTGGGTGAAGGAGAGAAGGAATCCCTGTGAGCACAAGAAACTAACAGAAAATGAAAGTTTTGTTCACTCTCTTTTTTTGTTTTTTTCCCTGATGATAAACTTGGCTAATATTTATGAACTAAATTTGCAAAGTCCCCAAACATTATTTATGCTTATTCTTGTATTGTTGAGGATTACACTCAAGGCCTCCGACGTGCTAATCAAGTAACTCACCTCTAATTTACATTCCCTGTGCAGCCTAAAACATTTTGTTTGTTTGTTCGAGACAGGGTTTCTCTCTGTGTCCTGGCTGTCCGGGAACTCTATAGCCAGGCAGGCCTTGAACTCCTCAGAGATCTGCCTACCTCTGCCTCCTGAGTGAGTGCTGGGATACCATTGCCTGGCACAAAGAAACAATTTTTCAAAGGAGTAGAAACAGTGTTCACCCTGCTTTTGAGCTGGCCATGAGTAGGCAGTCTTTGAGACAGTTGACCTCAAAGGTCTTCCTGAGTAAGTTGTTCCCTGGGGGTGGGGGAGGGGCATTGAGTATAACAGTTGCTCCACTTTATTTTTAAGATAGGGCCTCACTCTGTAGCCCAGGCTGGCATGGGATTCACAGGGATCCTCCAAGCAGTTGCTATTTGAGGGTCACTAAACCTCCATTTCAACTGGGATGGGTTGTCAAATAAAGGCCCTGTAATCTGACCTATCTTATATCTGAAAGCCCAGAGCATTGTTCATGACAATGAACATACTCAGTGGTCTCTTGCTGCAGCTAAGTGTGTTTTGTTTTGTTTTGTGTGTATGCCCATTTTGTCTGCGTATATGTATGTGCCCTACGTACATGCCTGGTGCCCTTTAAGATAAGAAGAGGGTGTTGGATTGCCTGGAATGACAGATGGGTGTAAACTACCCTGTGGGTGCTGGAAACAGAACTTGGGTCCCCTGCAAGAGCAACAATGCTCTTAACCACTCAGTCATCTCTACAGCCCCTCTCTGAGTAAGTTTTTAAAGCCACCTGCACCTCCTTTGAAGACACATTTCCAATGGGCAAGTGATGGGATTCACTTTCAAATACCCCAGGACCTCTGGCATGCATGTGCCAAAACACACACACACACACACACACACACACACACACACGATAACTAAATATGTGTAATGAAAAAAATGAGAAAGACAGGAAAATTGGTAATTTGTTCATTCCATCCCTTAATAACATGGATTTCAGGGAGGAGATGAAGGAGAGGAAACAGTGACTGGGATATTAGATACATAGATAGATAGATAGACAGACAGACAGACAGACTGACTGACAGACAGACAGACAGACAGACAGATAGATAGATAATAAAGACCTTGGATTGCTCAAAGTGGACAATGGAAGGGAAAGACAAGGCTAGTAGGTGTGAATCTGGTCTTAGGCACCACACTCTGTGCACTCACACACAGAGTTGGACCACACTGAACTGCTGTGCACTCACACACAGAACTGGCACCACACTGAACTGCTGTGCACTCACACACAGAGCTGGACCACACTGAACTGCTGTGCACTCACATGCAGAGCTGGACCACACTGAACTGCTGTGCACTAACACACAGAGCTGGACCACACTGAACTGCTGTGCACTAACACAGAATTGGCACCACACTGAACTGCTGGCAAACCCTAGCTGACCTTCCACTGAGCACATTTCAAGCCCTACAACCGGTGTTCTGTTCCTCAAGGGGATTTTCTCACTTGATTTCTTCCACAAAAATTCTGTGAAGCTCTTGCTTCTATTATGGATAAAGACTATTCCAGAAAAAGCAAATAATTTGTGCAATGACTCACATCTGTTAAGTGTAAGAGAACAGAACTGGACCCAGCTGGGCTAAGAGTCAGTCCTTCTCAATAGTCTTAATGGCATTAGGAGAACAACAGTCATGGAAGCCTGCTCATAGCTCAGGGCCTGGCTTCTAACACTTGTTCCTTGTGTTTTGTTCAATACACAAATGCCAGTGCTCCACCCCTTTAGACTTAAATGGGTTCTTTTCCAAGAGGAGACGCTGAGATTATCCACCAAATACAATGGTTTCCATGCTAGGCAGATGACTTTGTAGGGAAGGGGCTTGCCTTGTCGCATGAAGACCTGAGTTTGATCACCAAGGCTAACGTAAAAACAGCCAGTCGTGATGGCATGTGCAGGCAATCTAGCTCTGGAGGGCACAGCTTGGTAGATACCTGGGGCTGGATGGCCAGTTCAGAGCAGCCTCCGTGGCAAGAGCTAGGCCAACGATAGACCCTGCTTAAAAACAGAGTGGAAAGAGCCTAGGGAATGACAGCTGAGATTGTCCTCTGCTTCCACAGGTTCGTATGTAGTTGCTCAACAACTGCATATATGTGCGTTTGCACAAAAGCCACACAGATTAACAGGCCGGGAGGATGGCTCAGCTGGTGAAGTGTTGCTTCATAGGCATGAAGATCTGAGTTCGGATCTCTGGCACCCACACAGAAAGCTGGCATGGCGGTGTGTCTCTGTAACCTCAGAGCTGGGGATGCAGAGACCTGGGGGAAAGGGTTTCTGCGAAGAAGAGTTCAGGGGCAGCGTGGGCAAATTTCTGAGACCTTGTCTTAAAAGAAAAAATACAGTGGTGGCTGGTGGCTGGGATAGCTCAGTGATAGAGAGCTTCCTTAGCAGGCATGAGGCCCTGGGTTCAAATCCTCAGCGGAGAAAAAGTGGATGTATAGAATAGAGACATTTGCACGACAAGATTTTACTCAACTGAAAGTGTTTGTGTGCATGTGTGTGCAACTGCTTGGGTGGGCAGGTGTCAATGTTAAGTGTCTGCTTCAAACTTTCTTTAATTTTTTGAGACAAGATCTCTCACTGAACCTTGAGATTGCCAATTAAGATAAATTAAATGACCAGCAAACCCCACGAAGCTTCCTGCCCCTGCCCCCTCAGCCTTGAGATTTCAGGCATGTGGTCAGGCAGGCCCAGCTTTTCAGGGGGTGCTGGGGACTGAACTCAGGTCATCAGGCTTGCGTGGCAAACACTTTACCAACTGAGCTGTCACTTAAAAGGATTTTTTTGCAGAATGAACTTTAGAGAATCTAGCGGATGAGGAGGAGGTGAGAGCCAGGGTGCTGGGCTGTAGATGTAAGATGCGCTTATCTACCATCTATAGGACCCTGCGTTCCAGCACTGGGCAAAAAGAAGCAGTAGAAGGAAGGAGGGAACCTGAGGGTGAAAGAAAAAAAAAAGACATTCTTCTTCAGCTTTCAAGGATGAACACTAAGAAACATCTAATCCAACTCATGTGGTGTTGGCCTTCCCTTAAGTGGTTACCATCTTGTTGGGTAACGATATGTGCCTGGGAATAATCAAATTGTGAGCGAGCCTCTGGGCTCACTGGTTGAGCAAGATGCCCTACCCTGACTTTAGAAAGAAGGCAGGAGGT
>LOJH01009394.1:0-13773 GCA_001685095.1 Ellobius talpinus
GAGGGGAGGAGGTGGAAATTTTTTAATAATAATAATAAAAAATAAAAAAGAACACCTCAAGCACACTCCAAACACAACCCCTCCAGCATCCATTAGAGACCCAAAAGCTTCCATTCCTTTTAGAACTGATCAGTTTGGAGCTGATCTTCAGCCTTAGTCTGAGAATGCTGCACATCCAGGCCAGCAAAGAGAAAGAACACCAACAGCAAAGACTATAAAGGGAGCAGTGCTCAAAAGAAACTTTTAAAAATCTGATTCTCAGCCTTACATCAACCTACAAGCAAATATCTTAATCTGTATTCAATACATGAGAATCAAGGTGCTGGCCATTTAAATATACATCAAAATCAAATCCTTGGGTCCAGTGATGTATAAAGAAGAGCTGGTCTAACATCAAAGCCCAAGCTGGCCTCACCAAACCACAGAGTGAGGACCCTTGAAGGCTCCCAAAGAGTATTTATAGAAATTAGATGGACAATAGAGAGTTGCCCACTGTATTTGGAAATGATTCCTCTAACATGATGAGGGAAATGAAGTTAGAAACCCTCTCCAAGCGCAAAGGGCAAAAAGGCACAGGAAGACTCACAGGCGAGCTACAAGGAAGGCAAAAGCACAGGGAATATACAGTTTTCTGGTACATGGCCAAAGAGCCTGAGGCTCGCTGAAGAGAAACCGTTTTTGCACATCTCATTCCCACAGCTGAGTCTCAGGTACATAAAGTCCTTCTGTCAGCCTAAGGTGAACAGAATCAAACACATTACTGAATAACCCCTTACAATAACAACAGCTGTTAAGTGTTAAGTATGCTTTATATCTCTAGTAAACACAGTAAATGTATCATCATGGTCGTCACAGCTCCAAATAGGTCTAGTCTCAACCTATTTAAAGATAAGAAAAGTAAAGTTCCAAATTCAACTCGGCAATCAACTCTAGCTTTGACTTCTAGATAATTCTAGATGGTAACTACTGACCTATGCTACCTCTCCTGAAACTGGCCTAAAATAATTCTTGGGGGGCATAGTCAAGTCAAGAGGATCAAATTAAAGACTTGCATAGTCCAATCTCAGGAAACTGCTAGAAAAAATATTTTTCCTGTGAACCAACAAAAGGAAGAAGAGGAGAAACATGAAGAAAAGAGAGGACAGGGGAACAGTAGGGGTTAGCTTTAAATGTCAACTTGCCACATCTTAAGCCTCACCTGAGAAGAGAATCTCAAGCAATTGTCAGGTTCATCTGTGGTCATGTCTGTGAGCATTTATGTCTAGGATGATAATCAACACATCTAAGCAGGTGCTGTGTGATTCCTGAGATAATGAACTAACAGACACACTCTTAATTATCAATTGATGTAAGAAGACTCGTCCCATTATGGGTGGAAGAGCCCCCACCCTTCAGCTGATGAAGTCACCTTGAAGGACATGGCATTTCTTTAGGCTAGTGGTTTCAGAGGATTTGGCCCATAATGACGGTGAGGTTATAGCAGGGTAGACCAGAGAGACAGGAAAGATCAGAAAGCAGAGCAAGGGACCTGCTACAGATTTCTTGTGCTCCCCTTTACTCCAGGTATATGCCCCCAGACCACGGGATGTCAAGATGGGCCTTCCTTACAGTCCACCCTCTGGAAATACCCTCATAGGAACACCCTGGATTGTACAACAGTCTCCTGGGTGATTTTTAAAATAGTCAAGCTGACATTGAAGACTAACACATAACATAAAGATACATCATTACATTTGATAAGTGCTTGGCTGAGCAGTATATGCTTAAGATACAGAAACAAGGATAGGAAGAGAAGAAAATAAAGAAAGTGAAAGAAAGAGGTAAACGTCATGGTCCCTCCTCCTAAGATTTTTCCAGTAGACTAAGGAGGGAAGATGGGAAAGGAAATTGTGATACTGCCAGAAAGCTGAGCTGACATAGATGTAGCACATCGGCATGAGGGAGAAAGAGAAAGGCTGACATACAGAGACCTCAGAATGAGTGTGACTGTGACCTTCCCAGAATGTTGATATTGAATCATTCATGCTTCTAAAATCTTCCTCCACTTTCCTGTCTCTACAGTCACCATCTAAGAGCAGCCACCAACTGAGAGCAGACCCTCAAAGCACTTTAAGGGACAACAGTCCCACCCTTTCCAACACTGCTTGACTCCCCATTTCCAATCAGTCATTCAAACCCAAATCAGATGAGTAATCACCTACTTCTGTGTTAAAATTCCTTCCTCAGCTCCCTGTGTCCCCAGGAAGAAGTCAAGTCCCTAGTTTGTCCAATACTGGCCCCAGCTTACTTATAGATTCAACTTGTTCTGTGCTCTTATATAACCTAGGTTTCGGCAATAGTATTTTCTTTTCCCAGGTAAGCCAGGATCTTTTATACCACTGTGTTTTCCCCCACACATGAAAACCAACCCCCTTTTCTCTCTACCTGGTTCATTACTATGATCTATGGAGAATGGACCCAAAGTTAACTCTTTCCCATCCCATTGTCCCCTCTTGCTGCACTAATGCTCAACATTGTCACCCTACCCCTGTCTCCCTGACTGGACTCTTGCTGGAGTCTGGCACACACAAGAGACTTGAGGTGTTATTAATTTATGTCTAGGATGGTAATCAACACATCTAAGCAGGTGCTGTGTCATTACTGAGATAATGAACTAACAGAGACGCTATTTCTGAGACAGGGCACAGGCTCTTGCTCTCCCTTGCTTGTAGCCCACAGAAGTTTGTGTAGTTCCCATGTGACAGTGTGCTGTTGAGAGCTAACACAACATTATGAAGATAGTGATATTTGCTGACCCTGTGTGGGTCAATATTTAGAAGCTGCAGCACAAGGCTGACTTTCCCTTGACTTAATGTCAAACAAAATGTCATATTTTCTTTGCTTTATTTTGGGAGGTGTTTCAGTTTATTTGTTTTGGGAGTTTGGGGAAGGGGGATAATGAAATTATTTATAGCCAGTTTTTTGCTCTGATATTCATTTGGGTTTTTTCCCCAGTTAAAGTGCAATATAATATTTTTATCTCATTAGCAAACCTTATTGATTTAGACCCATAATTCTATGTCGATAACAACATTTTACATTCTGAATCTATCATTCAGAAGGTTATTGAGATTCTGTTTTGAACATTTGCATATTATCCAAGCATATATTTTATTTTTACACACACAGAAACACACACACATTATATATCTCCTAGTCATTGGGAGAAAAAGGACATTGGAGACAGAAACATGAAGTGCACAGCTCTCTAACTGCCTCCATCTCCACTACTGCACTAAACCTCATCCCTCCATCGAGATTCTTCCACTTAGAACTACAAGCCACTCTAGCATTCTTCATGAAGATCTGGGGGAAAAAACTACAACCTGATTGGCATGTGTTGTTTAACTCTCATAATCTACAAATATTAATGAACGCAATTTGAAGCTGGTTAACCTGGTCTGTGCTTGACAAACTCAACATCCTTCCATGTTTCTATCATCCCAATTTGTCTGAACGAATGATTCAGGGCCCTCGGCTTCCTACTTCCTAAAAACTGGTGTATTTTGAGCACCTGCCTTTCTAGACTGCAAGATGTATTTACAATCACTTTAAAAAAAATCTTAGTTTTCGTGGGCTACGGTTCTTCAAGGTCAAAAGCCCTGGATGGTATTTAGCACAGGCAGAAGTGTTCTCTCTCTTTAATGCTCTCTACCATGGCATTGCAGACTTCTCCATACAGTACAAACTCCCTTGACAGAAAGGGCAGGAAGAGAAGTAGAACTTTGCAAGATTGCATCCCTGTGGTCATCATGTCTTCATGGCATCCCTTGCTCCAGGCGGCTCAGCTGACCTGGCCAGGTTGTCCTTGCTCCAGGCAAACAGAACCAGATGATTGCTAGTTTGTGAGTCTGGCTAAGCTGAAAGCTTTGAGCCAGTCTATTGGCAGCTCTCTATAGACTTTGGGCCTGTTCTACAGACTTTGCTTAGAATGTTCTATGCCTTTCGGAACTTACACTTTTCTAATACTACACTGGCAGTTTATGAACATTCTTACCCTGCCCCCAAAGGGCCCCTCTTCTGGTGCAGTTCTGTTCTGCCCTTTCTACAATGTGTGTGTGTGTGTGTGTGTGTGTGTGTGTGTGTGTTGCTGAACCTAAAATGCTAAATTATCAAGCACATATTGAACCCCTTCCTCTACCTATCTTTCCACCTGTCACAAATGCCACTTCCTGCAGCTCTGAGGGTGAGCTGTCTCTCACAAGCTATACTGAATTTCTCACGCTGTCAGACAGGTCCTTGACCTGCGACTCTGGAGAAAACCACATTCTAAACATAATTCCCAGTCACTCCCCTCCTTGACCTCACGTCCACACTATATCCCCTGAGCTTCCCGAATCGTCTCTGCTTCAAAGTATTATGTGCATCTGACCTTCAGGCTGCAAAGTACAACTGATATCCACAGTATAGCAAAAGTTTTCTTAATTCCCCAGAGGAGGCTAAGGCCTGGCCTGCGTCCTGGAGGTCTTTTATGGCCACCCGGCCTCACAGTCAAGGGTAAAATAGTAGGAACTAAATTCAAGCCTCTACTGCTTCACCAGGAAAAAAAAAATGGCCATTGAGCTCTATGGGAGAGCTACACATTGTCAGGGAGGTATACATTCCAGGGCAACTTCGGGTACCATGTATTTCCTTCTGTGGCATTCAGTTTATACTATAAATTGACTTCCCAATCTGTAGCACTCCTGACTTTTCTTAGTGTTCACTAAAAGCAAAACAAAACAGAAAAGTACTCCCAAAAGTTGCTCACATGGAGATTCTGCAGCTTTCCTGCCTCCAACCCTGTGAGGAAGTCATCTGAGATGACAGAATAAGTGATCTGGAGCCTGAAGTACTTACTGTGCCTGGAACCTGCCCTGCCTCTAGACCCTGAAAAGGGACAGATGGCATCTGCGTGTGGACAACCAGTTTCTTTTAGCTCTGACCATAATGGAGTATCTCCTGCTCCTCTTGTTCTCTGTATAAGTTCCTTCCTATGTATTATCCCAGGTTATATGAAGATGAGCTCAGTGCACTGTTGGACTCAGCCTGCCAAAAGACACACATCTAGAATGAACAGAATTGGAACATGAGGCCAATCTTCAGCCGCCCATTTAGGGGCTCTCTATGTTCAACTGCTCCCATATTCTTTATCTACTTTAATTGGTTGTCATTGTTGTTACAGGGTTGTCCCCCCGCCATCACTACCACCACCAATTCTTTGGGTACATCAGCTTCTCTCTCACTGTAACAAACACTTGAGATTAATCAACTTATAGACACACACATTTATTTTGGCTTACAGTTTGGAGGTTTCCGTCTGTGACTGGTTGACCTCATTACTGTGGAACTGTTGTGAAGCAGAAAGGGAAGGCCAGACCAGGGTTCCTTTCTCATCATGGATATGGTGTTCATAGGTGTATATTATGACAGGAGTGCACAACAGAACAAGACAGAAATGAGAGAATGAGGAAGGGATGAAGTCTTGCCTCCCCCCAAGGGCACGCCCCCAATAACCTAACTTGCTACTACTAAGCTGCATCTTAAGCATTCCATCATCTCCCAGTAGGAACCCTGGTTGGGGACAAACCCCTGTGTAGGCCTTTGGGGCACACTCTAGATCCAAATTATAGCTTAGTTCTCAGAAGCCAACTTTTAACTTCAGTAGTCTTGAAGATACCACACAGTTACGTCCATTTACCACCCACAAGGGGCAGAACTAAGTGCTCCTTATGGTCCTTTCTAGCAGTAAAATTTATGATTCCATATAAGAAGCAGTTTCACTATCTGCCTGAGATTACACATAAATGCTTTTCTTCTGAATTTATGTCAGGTGGGACATCCACTAAATCTAAAAGCAAAGCCATCTTACTTAGGATTCTTTTAGAACAAACAGAATAGAACAAAACAAGGAGCCTGCATCTAAGTTTTCTTTCGCTGTAAGAACATGGACATTTTCTTGAATATATAGCTTTTACTGTTGAGGAAATTATTGGGTGCTATTTCTTCCATGAAAAAAACATAGAGCCTCATAATGATTCAGAATTACACAAAATAAGATTGACATGAGAAGCGAAATAGGGACTTGGAGAGATGGCTCAGTGGTTAAGAGTACTTGCTGTACAAGAAGGACATGAGTTCAGATCTGAGCACCCACATAAGAAGCTGGGCACAGACTCACCTTCACCTGTAAGCCCAGCACTACAGTGGGTAGAGACCAGATGACCACGGAACTTGTGGGCTGCCAGCCTAGACAAAAACACATCCTCCAGCTCCAGGAAGGGACCCTACCTTAAAGGAGTAAGTCAAAGAGTGACAGAGGAAAATACCCAATGCTCTCTGAATGCCTCTGACTTCCTACATAAACACGAATGCACATTTGCACTGCAAAGGCAAACACACACGCACATGCACACATGCACATGCATGCACACACAATTAAAAAGCAAATTTCTAAAAAACAGTGAGAGAATAAAATCTTGAGTGTGTAATACCTTGCTAAGCTCCTCTCACGCTGAAACCTCAAATCTCTGATTGGCCCCAAACTCATGGGTAAAATGCATCAATAATGCAAGGCCTGATCCTGAATGGAAGGAATTTGGAAATGTTTCTTGTTCTACACTCTGCAACATCTTGCAACTGCTGATGACAGCAGTAGGCTCTGTGTTCTTTTAAGTATAGTGACTATATTTTTTTTGGTTAAAGGGAGAAGAAAACCCACGGATCATCTGTGCCTCCCTCCCGTTCCTGTCACAGAGGCAGAGGCTGCTGGACCACTGAGACTGATGCAGGATGACAGGGGCAGCACTCGGCTCTCCCAATAGGATGATCCAATTCCAAGAGAGAGACAGAGAGAACCTCTGCCACTCTCATTATCAGCGGCTGTGCTCTCTGGATGCTGCCTCTGCTCTCTTCAAAATGAGGGGGGATTATTAAATATAATTCTGTTAATTATGGCTTGGTGCAAAAGTTGGATGGGTCCTGAATCAGTGCCCCCAAGGAAGAACAACATGAGGTAAAGATTGGAGGGCTTTTAAGGTGGTGCTCACAGATAATTATAGGTATGGAAACCAATTTCAGAGTGAGGGAGAAAAAAAAACCCAGCCAAGCCCAGACTGTTCTTATAATGCAGCATAGCTCCCTTTTAATGTGAAACATTAGCTGATTTTCCCTGAGGGAGGGTAATTCTTGCCATGTCAGTCTCCTGGACAGAAAGTCTCTGGGTTAGGGCACCAAGCCGTCAGCAGGAACCCAGGAGCTTCAAGGCTGTGTTGCAATTTCCCAGCCTCTCACTGAAGCAGCCAGGAGGCTGCATAGCTTCTTTTCCTTCAGGTACTCCAGCATGAACAATAAACCAAAATATATATATGTACAGATGTACAGATGGCCTTCAGCATAGATTACACGAAGATGTAAATGTGTCCACTCTATGCCATAGCATCAAAGTACGTATTTTAAATAATGATAATAATTCATCTTTGGTGGTGCCATCAATTAATATCCAAGAACTTAGCCTTCCTCTTAAAATATTATGGCCCCTGATAACGACTCTTAATACACAGACTGAAGGAGAGTCACTTTAATTCCATCCCAAGCATCTCAGATGGGTTTTCTAATGGAGTAGAAGTGGTCAGTAAAATCTCCTCAAGGCATCTGCTATTGCTTGACAATAATGGGCTCTCCATTTTTTCTTCTGCTATATAAGATTTCTCAAGCCTATCTCCTGGATGCACTCTGGTGAAATGTGCCCTCTGATAAAGCTCAGAACGTGTGTTCCATCTGTGGCAGCTTAGGAGAATATTTTTCAAGCGTAATAATGCATATGGGGGAGCACAGCAATCTAGTTTTCTAAATTGTGGGAGACACATTAGTGTCTTAGCCAGGGACACTATTGCCCGGCGAAACATCATGACAAAAGCATCTTGGGGAGGAAAAGGTTTATTTGTTTATGCTTCCATATTACAGTTCCTCGTCTAAGGAATTCAGGACAGGAACTCAAACAGGGCAGGAACCTGGAGGCAGGAACTGCAGCAGAGACCATGGAGAGATGCTGCTTCTGGGCTTGCTCCTCACGGCTTGCACAGCTTAGCGTTCTCATAGAATCCAGGACCACCAGCCCGGGGTGACCCTACCCACAATGGGTTGGGCCCTCCCACATCAATCACTAATTAAGAATATGCTCTATAAGTTTGCCTACAGCTAGATCTTACGGAAGCATTTTCTCAATTGAGGTTCCCTCTCCAGTGACCCTATCTCATGTCAAGTTGACATAAAACTAGCCAGACCACCTTCCCTGGGGCAAGAAATTGTACTGAGTTTGAAGAAACTATGAGATAGAAGCTTGCATACAATAGAGTACTGCATGCTCTTTCAATCTATCAAATGACCTAACTGAATAACCGTCTTAGTATTTCTCAATCTCTGGTGAAAAGCAACAAATGATATATAGATATAATAATAATAAAAAAGATGGTGGTAGAGGAATGACAGGTGCTGGTCTAGAAATTTCGATTGGGTTGTGCCACACCAGCACCTCTGATCTGGAGGGACCAGGTGACTCTCTGTTGCGGAAGCTTCCCTGTGCTCTGCTAAGAGTCACAGCATCACTGAAACTGAGCATCACTGCCCACTAGATGCTGAAAAGTATACCTTTCCCCCAGATTGTGGTACCAAAAGGTATCTTCAGAAATTTCTCAGTGTCCCCTGGGTCAGGAATGAGCCATTCTGAGTTAAAGCTAACTTAGAGCAATATGAGGTCTGCACACCTAAGTGCGAAGATTGTAGGGGCTTCGCAGATATGTCAATATGAAGAATGTCAGAGATGACAGCCATCAATCAAAGGAAGATGACACATGGAGTCAAGGAATTCTATTTGGATACATTTCACTAAAGAAGATTTCCTTTGAGGGTTTTCCCCTATCTACTGGTTCATTCAAATATGTTGAGATCGGCCCTCTTACTTCTAATAACAGATCGCAGCCGAGAATCCTCAAGGCAAGGGGCTGAGGGTCTTCTCCTTTGCAGTTCATTTGTCTGTCCAACCAGACGGGAGAATGGTCTTGTGAATCTTCATAGGAAAAAGCACAGGATCAAGCCTGCCAGTCTGGTATGCCTCAGTGGGCTAAACTGGCCTGGCTTCTTGATGAGGTGCTAGGCAGCCTGAATATTTAATTTCATTCTTTTATCTTATGGTCGGGGTGTATGTACCTAGAGGCCTTTGGACACTTGCCTCTTTTTTAATAAAGCTAATAAATGCCCCTAGGAAATTTACCTGTATCTAAACTGACATAACCAAGCTGATACATCAGAGGGCTCAGCCATGAGAGATTCCAGCAATTCATATAAATGGAGGAAGCTGGCATGGGCTTGGACTGCCTGGAGTTATTACTCAGGCCTTGGCAGCCTTCCAGGCTGCTCATAATTTTAAATAAATTCTGATCTTGGTGATGTATACTTATTGATCAGGTTTTCAGAAAGTCATCACCATGTACTCTTTCACTACATATTGATCTGAAATCTCCACAGTTTCTGAGAGAAGTCTGGCATTACATTAGCTATTATCCGCACCATAATTTATCCTTCTATCTGAATCAAGCTCGTGGATAAGTGAGCCATTCTGTTCCACTTACTATGGAAAGAGACCTGGCGAGCTGTAAGAAAATGAGAGTCTCAGGCCCTGCATGTCTCAGTCTGTCACTAATTTTCGTTGGTTATTTTATTTCTCAAACTCTCAATTCCTTCTTCATATTAAAAAAAGTAAACAGTGTTATCAATAGGGAAGAAATTCTAGCATCTTTTCTCTCCCTTCAAACCGCTGTTCTACAAATGTTCTGCTTCAGACCTGGCACCCACACTCACTAGGTGGCTAGGGGACGTCACAAAACAATCTTGTTCAATTTTCTTTGGAAATAACGGCCTCTGTTTCTAAACACCTGGCCTGAGTGTCAGGCAAGCTGGGCCACCAAAGAGCTTTCTTGAGTACAAGTCCGGATTAGTTCCTCCAATGAGTCTCGGGTATGTACTCTCTGTTGGGTCCTGTACTGAGATCCCAGCCATGGATAATAAAATGTTCCTACTCCCCAACACCTCAAGCATGAGGAATCCCCACTAGACACCCAACAGGTATCTACCTATATACAGACAATATGCATATAACAAATGACAAGTTACACAATTTGGGAGAAGCCCCTCCCACACCTGCCTTCTGATGAGCAGCAACTGAATACAAACTATCACGCTTACTTGATGTTGTCTCTTCCCTTTGTCTTCCCTGAGAGGAACGGGAGTCACCAGGGCAGTTCGTTGTCACAATTCAGTGGAGTGATATGGTAACAGAGCCCCACCGGGGCACTTCTACGCTGCAACTGAGAATTAGTACCCCATGCTTGGCCAGCCAGAGATAAATAACCTGGGAGAGCAAGTGCTTTGGCTTTGTGTCTTCAGGGTTCATATTAGTATGTGATTCAGAAACCTTCAACATGTATTGTCACCAAAACCTCCCCCTACCTCCCTTCTTAAAACTTCCCTGTTTGAGACTCCTGACAGTCAAGGTACAGAGGATAAATGATGTTGAATGCCCAGCCACAGAAGGGGTGCGTATATCACCCCTCTGAGGCTCAAGGAAAATCATGGAAAAGGGGGGTGGGAGAGTATAAGAGAAGTGAAAAGATGGATCAGGGGTGACAAGCAACTGCTGCTCATGCAAAGGACCTGGGTTCAGTTCCCAGCACTCATAGGGTTGCTCATAACCACCTATGACTTCCGTTTCAAGGGGTCCAAGGCCTTCTGGCCTTCATAGACACCTCGGCACACATACATACACTCAGGCACACACGTAAACATATAAGATAAAATAAATAAAACTTTAGAAGGAAGGCTGCAACTTCTGGAATGTGAGGGGGCGTGCTGTCAGTCATGGTCTCCTGAATATGGCATGGCAGTTGATGCATAAACTCAAGACAGATGTGATAACCTCTCTCCACAAGACTGAAACAGTCAGCCCTCTGTCATGGAGTGGGTGGGGGGACTCACGAGGCCCCATTCTTAGGATTTCTACGCAATTCATGGTTGGGAATTGGGAATCATTGTCTTCAGTGGTGAACCACTGGCAATGTCTCACACTTTTGAAAAGAAACTCCCCCAAACCCCCGGAAACATTTTTAATGAAAGCAGAATCAGGAAAAAAAGAAGCTAATGTGGAGAGATGAGCATGGTCAACATAACACAGTATATACACATATGAAACTATCGAAATGAGACATATTATTGTGTGTAATTTATACTGAGGAACAGTTTTAAAGGGGCAAGACCTCATTTAGAGAAACAAACTTGAGTTTATAAATAAAATTAAAAATGGAAGAACTTGGGTTCTTGGGCCACATATCCACTCGCGCTCTCTGCCAACCCGTGGTGTGTATTCTTTGCATTTAGTATAGCTCTAAAATAAATTCATGCTTTCATTACAAAAGTATAAACTCACCCTGCTCAACAGATGATTGCATTCTCTCTGGATCAGTGTGTCAGTGGACAGCGTTAAGCCACCAGTGTGAGACAGTGTCTAGTGAGTGTTGGATGGCTACACGCTGAATTAATGACAGGTCTCTTCTCTACACTAAGGAGGAAAGTTGGAAATGGTACCCTCTGTTCGCCACTCTCAGGAATGAAGCTAATGGTGATGCTGGCTAGCGTACAGGAGGGCAGTGAACAGAAGATTCCTGGGAGACTCCTTGCACTAACACCTTCCATTCCACCTGTCTGTGATACCCACCTCCAGTTCTCAAGTATGCTGGGAGCTGGAGAGACGTTCAGGGCTATGAGCTCTTGCTGCTCCTCCAGAGACTCTCAGTTCTGACCTCAGCACCCATGTTGGCTGGGGAACGACTGGAACTTCACATCCAGGGGATCCAACACCCTCTTCTGGCCTCCACAGGCACCCAGACATAGCTTACACATGCACACACACACACACACACTAAAACTAAAATTAAATCTTTATAAAATTCAAAGTGTCTACAGTACCATTGATCAGTCTGTTGCAAACTCTCCTGACAACTTTAAAGGAAAGCAGAATTGCATTTTTGATAACATACAGAGGGGTTTCTGGCCTGTTTTCTGTTAGCTGTGACCTTCTGTTCTTCCTTACTGTAATCAATGAGAGAAAGTTCCAATCTGAAAGAATAGAATTGTCAAAAACAAGACTGATATATAATAAAAGTCTTATCATGAGTAGATAAATAAATATATATATATATATATGGTATCCAGGCCAGCCTCCTCCCAAATGCCTAAGAACTTCATGAGGGACCACCCCAATCCCCAGAAAATGTTGGCTTTCCAGCAGGTATTCTTACAGGATCTGAGATAGTTAACATGGCGTTCACTAAGGATGCATGCTCACTAGTAGTGACTTGTTGCTTTGGATGAGCTGAGCTACATTACTTGGAACCCTATTCAAACTGCACACACTCACAAGCCACTGCTCTCGGATTTTCTCTGCCATTGAATATCCCTACAACCAATCCTCCACAGATCACAGCTCTTTATGTTTTACGTAGCAATTGTGGTGATAGAGCCATTGCTCCCTGAACATGTCCACACATGGATTCTCAGAAGCTACCTATCATGTTAGATGCTAAAATTAAGACAGAATCATTGTCAACTGACCCTAAGACAAAAGTGTGACTGAAATGATCCTGGATGACGAGGTGAAACCACTGTCACCAGAAACCATTTAAAAATGGAAGAAGGCAGACATGTTCCTTACACAAAGGTGCCATATGAGAAAGAACCAACTGGTTAGCACCAGCTTTGTACATGGAAGGTAGCCAGTAGTGAAGGAGCAGACAAGTTCTGTGCTCTGGAAAGGTGCAGGAAGAAATGCACCTGACAATACCCACCAAGAACCCTGAGACACCCTGTGCTTGTCTTCAATGGATAGAATGTTAGAGCAATCAGTTTAGGTTGTTTCAACCCACAATGTCGATGATAATTTGTCATTGATAATTGATCGGTGCAACTACAGGAAATTAATGGAGTAATGAGTCACAGGGGTTGGGTGGGGGAGAAAATTGAAGCTGGGAAGAGAGCTATGCTGGAGAGTGCTTATCTAGATGCTTAAGAACTGAAGTTCAATTCTCAGCACTACGAAGAAAAAGAGATAATTGATCACAGGTAGGCTAGGAATGATGTGGGATAGCACTTTGTTTCCCAGTAGCTACAGGTTTGGAAAGGATGGGTAATAAGGCCAGTCACTACTGCTTCCCCAGAACATGAAGTCATCTAGGCCCTAGAATGGCTCTACCCAGTAAATTTATTTCATTTCTTCCCCATTCTCTCTTTTCTTTAAGATATATTTATTTTAAGATCTAGAGAGATGACTGAGTGGTTAAGGGCACCAACTGCTCTTCCAGAGGTCCTGAGTTCAATTTTCAGCACCCACATGGTAGCTTACAACCATCTATGATGAGATCTGGTGGCTTCTTTTGGCCTGGAGGCATACACACAGGTAGAACCCTTTGTACATAATAAATAAATAAACCTTTTTTAAAAATATATAAATTTTTTATTTCATATAGGTAAGTGCTTGCATACATATATGTTTAGGTACCAAAGGTGTACAGAGCCCACAGATGACAGAAGAGAGCATCAGATCCTCTGGAACTGGAGTTACAGATAGTTGTGAACCACCACACTCAGGTACTGTACTACTGTACTAGGAAACAAACCCAGATCATCATCATCATCATCATCATCATC
>LOJH01009394.1:13839-32468 GCA_001685095.1 Ellobius talpinus
CTTCTTCTTCTTCTTCTTCTTCTTCTTCTTCTTCTTCTTCCTTTTCCTCTTCCTTCTTCTTTTTCTTCTCCTCATCCTCCCCCCCTCTGTGTAGTTTTTCCTTTTCTTGAAAATAGACTGCTTTTTCTCACATAATATATCCTGATATTGTTTCCCCTCCCTCTACTCCTTCAAGTCCCCCTCCCTTGTCATCCAGATCTATTCCCTTTCTGTCTCTCATTAGGAAACAAACAGGCTTCAAGGGGTTTATAATAAAATAAAATATAATAAGGAAACTAAAACCAAAATATCAGGATTAGAAAAAACAAAGAAACAGAAGAGAAAAAGGCCCAAGAGAAGACACAAAAAACAGAGACCCACTCATTCACACACTTGAGAATCCAATACCTGTTCAGGCCCTGTGTGTGCTGCCTTCATCTCTGAGTTCATACGAGCTTTAACCATGTTGATATAGAGGACCTTGTTTTCTTGGTTTGATCTACTTTGGCTCTTACATTCTTTCTGTCTCCTCTTCCTTGGGGTTCCCTGAGCCTCGAGAGGAGGGATTTGACAGAGGCATCCGATTTACAGCTGAATATCCCAAGGTCTCTCACTCTCTGCATAATGTCCAGTTGTGGTCTCTATCTTTGTTCCCATCTGCTGCAGGAGGGAGCTTCTCTGATGATGGTTGAGCAAGGCACAGATCTATGAGTATGGTAGAAAGTTATTAGGGGTTGTTTTATCGCTGAGTTAGTTAGTTAGTATTTTGTTTGTTTTGAGAGCAGTATTTTTGGTTTTATGCTAAGTCCTTGGTTTATCTAGTCTCAAGTTCTTGATCACCCAAACAGTGCCAGGTACAGGTTTTATCTCATAGAGTGGGCCTTAAGTCAAATCAGATCTTGGTTGGTTACTCCTATGAGTTTTGTCCCACGGTTACACTAGTATATCTTGCAGGCTAGTCACCATTATAGATCAAAGGGTTTGTGGCTGGGTTGGTGTTTACATTTCTCCAGGGTCTGATTCCCAGTTCTCACATAGCAGCTCACAACTTCCTGTAACTCCGGGGGATCCAATGTCCTCTTCTGACCTCCTTCATGATGTGGTGCACATATACACACTCAGAGACACATACAGTAATAATAAAAAAGAAGAAAATAAATAGTTCACTTTTAAATCTGAACATAAAGACTGCGTGCCCTGCCTATAGCATAGCTTCACGTGCCTTCATTCAGTGCTTACTTTCCATTTTTTATAAACCATTCTAAATGGTTCATTAATCATTTAACCTGAACGACAGATAATTAGAAAATATCAAATTAAAGGATAGAAAGACTGCTAAGGTTACACATCCTGTTGGCAAAAGTGAATGGTGTAACTGTGGTAGAAAAAAAAACAGACAAAGACAAGGTGGGACCAATTGTTCTATAGGCAAGCAGCCTGTGCCAACCTAAACCTAAAACTATTCCGTTCACTTAGACTCACAGTGATCCTGAATCTCCTTCTAAAACCTGTTCAAATTATGTTCTGCATATTCTCTTTATGACAGCAAAGAAAGATATACCACTTTGGCCAAGATTTCATTAGAAACTGTTGACATAATTTAAATGGTGATGCTCCCCGGAGGACCATATTTCACCATTCAGCACACAGAGAGCTGTGCGTCTCAAGACACCTGAAGAGCATGGGCAGTGAGTCCCAGCAAATGGATAAAGACTCCTGCTTCTGCTAAAGCCTACTAAATATGTAGAGTGCAGCAGAGGCTCCGTGGCATGGCTATCCCAAATATCAGTCCCCGCTATTAGTAAAATCACAGTTCAGAGGGAGAGATTGAAGCAATCATCCCAGGCGGGACACGCATTTGCAAATGTCACATCGGAAGTATAACTTTATTATGGAAAAGCAATTTAGGTTCATCACTAATGCCTGACATTTCAGGATGGTTCTTGCCCTGTTTTTACTAATCACACTCAGGGTAGCACTGTCTTTCACAGCTCCATTTACGATTAGACTGCTGAACTTTACAGAAAGAGTTGCTGGGTGAAGCTTCAGAATTTGATTTTCCAGCTGATCTTTACCAACTCGAGTAGCTTCAGTCTGTCTTCCCTTTTTCCTCAGGATAAACTCAAGTCATTATTCCAAGCTACCTTTTATAAGAAAGAAATGAAGCCATCAGCAATGTCAACAAATTCTGGAAAGGTAAGTTGCCAAGGAAACCTATGGTAGGGAATCCACACATCAGTGGTTCAAAAATGATTAAGTCTTATGTACATGGTGGTCTGGCTTCTACCAAAGACTCCCTAAACCACCAGTGTCTTAGTTAGGCTTCCTATTGCTGTGCTAAAACATCATGATCTAAAGCAGCTTTGGTGTAGGAAGGTCTTCTTTCTATGTGTTGCTTTCATTGGTTGGATAAAGAAAACTGCCTTTGCCTTTTGATAGAGCAAAACTTAGATAGGCAGGAAAAAGAGAACTGGATGCTGGAAGGAAGGAGGCTGGCAGAGAGCTGCCCACCATGAAGCTGCCAGATCAGACATGCTAAATCTCTCCCGGTAAGCCATGGCCTCGTGGTGACATACAGATTATTAGAAATGGGTTAATCAAGATGTGAAAGTTAGCAAATAAGAGGCTAGAGCTAATGGTCCAGGCAGTATTTTAATTAATACAATCTCCATGTGGTTATTTCGGGGGCTAAGCTAGCCGGGTGGCAGGACATGGCCTGCTCGTCAATATAACACAGCTTAGAGAGAAAAGGTGTTAACGTCATCTTAACACATCCAGCCCATCCTCCAAGGAACTCAAGGCGGGAAATTGAGGAAGGAACTGATGAAGAGGCCATGGAGGAGTGATGCTTCCTGGCTTGTTCCTCATGGCACGCTCAGCCAGCTTCCTTATAGCAAGCTCAGGAGTAGCACCACCCACAGTGAGCTGGGCTCTCCAACATCAATCACTAAACAAGATAATGCTGTCACAAGCCATCCAGTAGAAGGAGAATTTTCTCAATCGAGGTTCTCTCTTGAAAATTGACTCTAGCTTGTATCAAGTTTGATGTCAAACTAGCCAGCATACCCAGTATGCATGAGGCAAACTTTCTATATATTCTGCATATACCTGAGGAGAAAGCATTAACTGATTGACAAGCACTAATAAAGAGCATCTCTTACCTCACTACTCATCTTCATCCTCACATAAGAATGAGTAACAGGAAACACTTTTCCCCACTGCTGTCTCTATCTTGGCTTAGGAACAATGGGCAAAAACAACACAAATATGTATGGACCAGTTCTTTGCTGCAGGTATTTCATAAAGATCATCTCATTGAATTCTCACAGCGGCTCTATTTCAGAGATCAGACTGTTCCATGTTGCATGAGAGAAAGATGCACCTTGAAGACTTAATTAGCTTGCTTAAGACTGCACAGAGAGAAGATGGGGGAATCGGACAGCAAAAGTCCAACTCAAAACTCCCAATGACTCTGCTACTCGTGAACATTAGCATGTTATAAGTTGAACATAGGACTATGGCTGTTTATAAACATAGACAACTAGCAATGATTTTATCCCTCGTCTCCATTTTATAGATAATTTACATACTCTAAGATGTAATCATTCATAGATTAGCCACTTTTAAAGGTAACAGTTTGGTACCAGGGATGTGGGTCCATTGGTAGAGTGCTTACTTAGCTTAGATGCAGCCCTGGGTTTGATAACAAGCGCTAAGGTTTTTTTGAAAATGATAATTTGATCAAAGAAGAACCAAGGGCTTATGGTTGCCAACTTGGCACAACCTAGAATCACCTACTAATTAAGACTCAATGAGAGATTGACCAAGTTGAGTTGGCTTGTGGGCACATCTGTGGGGGATGTCTAAATTAAGTTAGTTGATATGGGAAGACCCAGCCCACTGAAGACAGCATCATTCCCTAAGCAATGGGTACTGAAGACTGGAACTGGACACAAGCAAGCAAGAAAGCAAACATAGACACATTCATTTCTCTATTCTCTTGAGTATGTGGTAGAATGCAACTAGCTGTTTGAAGTTCCTGCCTTGACTTCCCCACAATGATGGACTGTAAACCTTGAGCTGTGCACTGGAATACAGCTCCTCCTTCCCCTAACACTTTAGTCAGTGTGTTTTATGTGGCAACACAAAGGAAAACTATGACAATTTGTCATGTAGTTATTTCAACTCTCCTGCAGCTTTAAGAGTGTCTAACCACACTCTACAAGCGGGGCATTCTGACCACCAGAGACACTTGCTAAGGCACAGCTGTGGTGGTCTCCACTGTTTGTCTTTGTTTGTCTGCTTGGGGTAGCCTCATAGTTAACTTCTTTATAAAATTGTTCATGATCCCCTGAGTGATTTTATGATTATCTGTCAATGAGACATCCTGCTTTGTTTTGTTATAATTGAGGTTTGACTATGAAATCTGGGGCCAGGGTTTTACAGGAGCTTTCCAGGTTGTGCAGAAAGACAGAGGTCTTGGTCTGTCTCAGCTCCACCACTCATGTCTGCATTGTACCCAACATCTCTCACATTTGCTGTAAAGGTAGAGTCAACCTAAATGTGGCAAACCCTATATGCTGTAATAAGACACTGATACACTAAAAATATGTTTTAAAAAAGCAAAAAAATGGGATCAACATATAGCAAAGAGAATCATAAATATTATATTGGAACTTGTCTGGGAGATACATATCGTATAATATTTATATTAATGTGTAACTTAGCACCTCTCAAAACCCAGTTACTTGGTAAAATGTTACATTATCATCTTATTAGAGCTCATGATACAATCATTGCTTTAAGCGACTGCTCTGGAGTCATGCCTACTTCTCCACTTTTGATGGAGAAGCCCACCACCAATTTAGAAGGAGCTTTCATGTTCTCCTAAGTCTTGTCTCACGCTGTACTGTTCCAGGTGGCCTTGGTTATTCCTTACAGGTTAGAAGACACCCATAACCCTTGCCATTTCACTCTGCCTCTCAGTAGCGCTCCTAAAGGAACACTGCATTGCAGATATGGTCAGATCAGCAAAAAGAGCCCTGTCAACTTTAATCCAGATGACTCACTTCCCAACAAAGCAAGCATTTTCAGGGTGAAGCCAGTGCCCCAGGTGTTTGCACCCTAACAAGACTGCCTTTGCTAATCCAAATTGTTATTTTTATCCTCCTGAAATATTCCGCTGTTGAGTTCTACCTACATTTTCAGTCTGATGAAATCAGTTTGAATGATGATTTCCATCCATCATACTATCTCCCTTTCCCGGGTTCTGTCATCCCCAAATTTGATAAGCAAACCTATGTGTCTTTATATAACTCAAAGTTTACAAAAAAAGTATGAGACAAATTTTAAACAGAGCCTGGTTAGAAAACTTCTAAATAATGTTTTCTAAGTGAATGAATGAGTCACTCAGATAAAATTCTTTGAGAATGAGTATTTCAGCTAGCTGTATCCAGTTCCCTGCTGAATACTGTATAGCTAATCAAGATATCGGTTTCACCTCTCTGATCATGCGGAATGTTTTCATTTTTTCATGATTTTAAAATAACTGTCCAAAATATTCACTATCACATACACAGCTAGCCTAAAACAGCACACTGAAAACCACTGAATGATCTTCTATGTCCCTCGGTTCTCAACAGCCTGCTAATTTTTTCCAGTTTATTAACTGTTCTCCATGCAAGAAAAAGCAGAATCAAAACACTGTCAGTGGCCTCAGTTACCCCCTCTCTGTGTTTGCAATGCACCATCTGAAAGGAGCAGGGTTGCAGAAGAATTGTTCTCATTGCCACTCCACTATGCTAATAAAGTTAAACCTTGAATCAAGGGTGGAGTCAGCAATCGGCTGATTGGAATTAGCCGTAGATATGTTGGAGGACTGAGGAAGTTGGATAGAGAGGGTCAGGAAGAGATAAGGAGGGTCTTGGGGAGATTTCATGGGCTTTTCAACCTGGGAAACATGGAGGAATCATCCTCTTCCACTAGTCTTTGGATTTATCAGGTTTTTAATCTCAATTTCTGACTCCTGAGTTTTTATTAATACTAGAACAATTAAGGTACATGCATTAAGACAGGGGATTTTTTCACTTATTCATTTGATTATGGTAACACAGACTGCATCTTTGAGCTTCATATTCTTACAGCCCTCAGGGGTTTGTGGTCACCGTTTTCTCTCCCCTGCTGCTATGTAGCAATTTCCTCTGAGCTGAAACATGTCATCCTGGATGGAGGCCTGCTAAGAGATCCGTTAAGACTAAGAAAGTACACAACTCACCAGTCTTAGGAAGTCCCTGAATCTTAGGGAAACTTAACATTAACATTAACAAAACTCTCTTCCTCTCAGTAATGGTTGCTATGGAAAGGAGTCTCTCTGACCCATCCAGTTGCTTGCAGGTCGAGCAGAGTTTCAGCTTTCATGACTCATCACCCATGCTAGGATGGGCTTTCAGGGATGGAGCAGCCTTTGAGTCATCCATGCTCCTCTAGGTAACCCCTCATCCATACTCTTTAATCATTCCCCCAAAACTCACTGATTGACCATGTTGGACTTCAGTGGCATTGTAGGTCTATGATAGGCTTCCTGTGTGTGGTGAGTAGATGTTTGTTTGCATGTCCCCAGGGAGAGTGTCACGCAGTACCTATTTGTAATTGTTCCTTAACATCTGTCCTACAGAATTGCCAGTACACTGTCATCATTTCCATCACCAAGCACTTCTAATTCCGTTCCCCAAACCTCCTATCCCTCTTGAATTCTTTATCTTTGAAAATCCCCTCTCTCGTCACAAACTGCCTGGTTGGTAGCACAGTTGAGCTATCTGCCTTGGTAGGCAGTATCATTGTAGAACTGGAAGATTCAGACCTTTTTAAATTGGAACAACATAAAGGTAATCTCTAATATTATTGCAAGATATATTAACTATACTTAACCTACATGTAAATCTATACACTGGCTTCCTAAGAAGGAAAGTAAAAGAATCATAAATATATGAACATACTAATGTACAAATCAGAACTCACCTCAGAAAATCATCGTATCCAAATAAATAGCCCAGCATCCACAGAGAAGCCATCAAAATAAATCACATTTAAGGTGAAATATAAATATATGTCTTTTCATATAGTGTACCTTGGTAGGCAATGGAAAATGAGATGAAAAAGCATCTTGCCTTTAGGGGCTTCCATTCTGGCAGGACAGATTGTATAACAATAAGCAAATAAATAAAAGAATTAAAATACTGGATGGGAAAGTGTGGGGAAGAGTGCTCTTTTAAGTTGGTCAGAGAAGGCTCTCTGAGAAAGTGAAATGATTTCAAAACTGATGGATAACAAGTATCCAGCTGTGTGAACACTGAAAAGATGAATTCAGGAAGAGGGTAATTTCCCAAAGATCAAATGGAGAGAAGGCTGTCAGTCACAGGAAACCTGCGTAGGGAAAAAGTAATAGTACAGGGATCCTACATATTATGAATATCTGTACTAAGCTATGGAAGGACCAAAGAACATTCTAGAAGACAAATATATAATGTTACAAAAGTCGGTGAATAATGCCATATCAAAGAAGTTCACAAACCCCTTTTCCCACTTTAAATTAATCTCAGAGTGACTGGAGAGATGTCACAGCAGTTATGAATACTAGCTATTCTTCCAAAGGACCAGGGTTAAGTTTCCACCATACACATGATGGCTTGCAGGCACCTGTAACTCCAGTCCTGGGTGATACAAACACTCTGCTGGCCTTCATGGGCACTGTATGTACGTGGTGCACAGGCATACATACAGGCAAAATACACATAAAAATAAACATGACCATCCCTGGCCCCTATTTAAATATATCACCTACAGTCACTAGCACGCCAACAAATAAGCTCACACGTGACTCCATACCCTCTAACGTGTCTCAAACAACTATTACTTAGCGCTAAGTTGCCACGTTTCACTGCTGCTCTGCAGCTACTGAGAATTGCCATAGTTCAGAAATGCTAAACCCCAAGTGACAGCAAGCAACCTCCCTCTTTAGGGGCCTTCCCTTCTCAGAACCCCTCCTCTTCTTTGGAAATCACCTTTCCCTCGTCCCATGCAGTGTTCAGAACCTGGATGTTTCCTGGGCTTCCCAAGGCAATGTACAGGGAAGGGAACTGTCAAAAGTGCATAAAGACAAAAATGACACACAATAGCATTATCACTGTAGTTAAAACCTCAAGTCCCATGTCAGGAGAGGTGACTTGACAGTTAGGAATGCTTGCTGTTCTTCCACAGGACCAGAATTTGGTCCCCAGCACCACTGTCAGGTAGCTCGTGACTACCTGTAATTTCTGGTCCAGGTGATCCAACACCCTCTCTGTCCTCTGGCACATACATGATTTTATATGCACAGAGAAGGCCAGACATACACATAAATAAAAATAAAGCCTTTTCAAAAAAGAACTCAAGGTGGGAATGGAGGCTCCCACCTGTAATCCCAGCATTTGGGAGAATAAGGCAGGAAGACTGCTCCAAATTTGAGGCCAGCCTGGGCTACATAGTGCACCCCTACATCAGAAAAAAAGAAACAATGATAAAAGCAAGTCCTCTTCTGAGTGACCCAGGAAGGGGAAAGACAGCAGGATGAGGGCAGAGCAAGGTGAGGCAGAGTTCTTTAAAACAGGAAGTGGTGATCCAGGCAGCAGCTACTGCAGGACTGTCATCACAGGGGAAAAGCAGAATTCGTTTTAGGAAATTCATAAACCTTAGCAAAGGTAACCTTTTGTTGTGCAGTATATGCTATAATTTCTTCCTCTCACTTCCTTAATGCATCTTCAGGATAAAACTGAACTACTCTCCATGGTCTCGTGGGATGGAGTCAAGAATAATGGGCTGCTTTTGTTGGGATTTTATACGCTAAAGGACAGTCTGTAAATCCGTATTTCATGGCCTCAGTTGGGCCCTTACTATCCGTTGCTTGAAAACACATCACTGATTCTCCTTTCTAGCCAAAAGAATGGGTTGTTCAAGATGTTCCTTTTTTATCTCGTTCCTAATCTTCCTGGTTCCTAGCCAGGGCCTTGCACACTAACTCATTAAAATAATCACCCAAGTCACTCACACTCCTAATGCTTCCCTTCCACTCACTCCCATCCCATCATCTGCTCACTTCCTTCCGTTAGACTGAAGGAAAGCATGGCCTTGCTCCTTCGCCAGCTAAGCCATTGCCCTCCGTGGCTTACTAAAGAGAATGTATCATCAATCATCACTAGTGTAGGAGGGTCATCTGTCAATGTGTTACTTTCATTGGTTAATAAAGAAACTGNGATAGGCGGAGTAGACCGAACAGAATGCTGGGAGAAAGAAAGCAGAGTCAGGCATCTATGACTCAACCCAGATCCTACTCCTTCAGCCAATTACCTTGTGAAGCTTGACTCAGCCACTCACGGAGTCGGGTATTCCTCTTTACTCCAGTACTGTCGTCTGTCTCCAACACTCCAACACTATTATGTGACATAGGTACTCTTCCAGCTCCACCTTCCTCCAGATCCTGAGCATTTGGGAGATATGGATTGTTTCTACTCATGTTTGATTTCTTTCTAAATGTATAATATGTAGTACATACCTTTTACTGAAGAAATAGTTGTCCTCTGGAGTAAATACAATGGACTTGCCTGTGAGATGGTTAATATTGCCAACTCAACGAGACCTAGCATTAGTCATGGTCTCCCCTGATTTTCATTATGTTACAGTGCTTTTTGGTCCTCTGGAGAGCTATAAAAATGATAGACAAAGATTTTCACTCATGGCATATTACAGTGTCCACTTGGGATTACAGTCTTCTTTGAGATGTAATCTGGCAAGCAAATCTCTGGGCATATCTGTGACAAGTTTCTAGATTAGGTCAATGGAGGTGAGAAGACTCATCTTAACTATGGGAAGCACCGTTCCACAGGCAAGGATACCTACCAGACTAAATAAAAAGGAGAAAGCAGGCTGAGAAGCAGTGTTCATTTCTCTCTCTGCATCCTGACTGTGGAAGATTTGTGACCAGCTCCCTCAAGCTCCTGCCACCATCACTGTCCCACCATGATGGACTGTACCCTTGAATTATGAGTCAAAACTACATCCTTTCTGCCCCAAGTTGCTTTTGCCAAGCGTTTGCCACAACTATGAAAAAGTGACTAATAAAATTTATATCAACATAGCAGGTACCAGTATCACACTCTGCTGATGGCTTTCCCTGCCTCTGGAAGGATTACAGCTACAATGCTCAAGCATATTTCTGCGTTTTGTTTGAAATGTGAAGACAAAGAACGAAGAAGCATTTTATTCGTAAGCATCTCTTTGGAACCACCTGTTTAAAACTAATCATAGCAACAGCCATTGACTGGATGTCTTCTGCAGTCGGACACTCATTCACGGTTTTGCACTCACTGCATCATTTACTCCTCTAAGGAAATCTGTGCAGTAAACACTAGCTTAAGCCTATTTCGCATAAAGAGAACCTGAATCTCAGAGAAACGGTGAGCCCTGGGTCATACAGCAAAGCGGAACTGCCAGTCACCAAAAAGACGTTTGTGTTGTGTTGGAGAAGTTGTGTTCTGCTAAATCTGTCTCACCATGGCCTTCCTGACTGCCTGGTATGGAGAAATACAGAGACCAAGCAGCTGCTGCACAGCTCCAAGTCAGGAGCCTCCAGGCTGTGTCAGAATGCACCAAGAGAAGGCTGACATGAATTGGGATTGTGGAGAAAGCACAGGAGGAATTATAGAACTGGGGTAGAATAGCCAGGAGAGTGGCAGTGCAAAAGAATCTTTGTAAATGGCAAATCATGGTTTGGAATACACAACACACTAAAACCTAGCCCAGCCTATCAGGTATCATTTGCCTGTCCCCAACCCCCCATCCCATATTGGGATACACCTAAAAGGTTGCCCTAAAAATGACACTAGGACTTATGTTTATTTTCATATTTTCATCTTCATATAAAAATAATGCATTAAGTCAGGGGCAGATGGATCTCTTAAAGGAATGACCACATTTCTAAGTTTGTTTTCACCTTTGTTTGAAAGTGTTTCTGTTCTCCACAGAAGGTACATCTTCAGAATAACTCTTGAGATCACAAACAGAGGAAGAAGAAATGTCTGGGGATGAATGTTTATACTCAGAGACATTTGCCTCGTGTTAACTGAGCGTGAATTCCCACTTAGAGTTCGCTTTTGTTTTGCAGGGCCTAAGAGCCCTTTTTCCAAATTGATGGCAATTAATTTCTCTGTCTTCTTTAAGCTTTCTCTTCAAACCTTTACCTCCTTCCTCTAAAGAATCTTCACCACAACTCAGAGTGAGTGTGGGGTGGAGGAGGCAGGTCAAGAAAGAAAAATACCTCTGAACATTTAGCTAGATGCCAAATATGTCTACCCCAAAGGAACAACCAAGTTTCTCCATCTTCATTTTCTCCTTTATGGTCTTCTGTGTCTCGTTAGATCATAAGTCCTCGGGGAGAATTCATGCTTTTAGTATCTGTTCAGCAAGCAGCATATTGCAAGGGCCCAAAAGATGCTTATCTTTAGGGAAAAATGCAATGACGTAAAGCTACAATCATCGCCAAGGAGAACTGACCTATTTCTTTTTTAAATTATCTGCAGTTTTCATGTCAAAAAAGAGATTTAAAAAGGTGTTTTATTCAAAATATTAACCTCTAGAAAATCTCCTAGGAATGAGCCTTGGCTAAGAATTGGAAATGGAATGCGACCTAATTCTTTGCCCTAGCAGAGCCTATGCAGTTGATCCAGCTGCATTGCCTCTTTGTATCTGTCTCCTTGTTCATGAAACACATATTCCAGCCCCTATCAATCTCCCTCACATGTATTTCTGGGGCTGGAGAGATGACTCCTTGGCTAAAAGCACTTGCTACTCTTACAATTAGGTTCCCAGCACCCAAGTTAGGTAGCTCCCATGAAGACACCTAAGAGACAAGCCCCACCTATGAATTTGTCAAGACTGTAAAGTGTGGAGGGAAATAGCAGAGGAACAGCTAAGAACTGTGTAAGTGGAGACTCTGTAGGCAAAGGAAATCATAGAATACTAAGAAACCACTTGTATACATTGTTTTGAATTTTTAATTTACTTTTTAAATAAATAATTATACATTAGTAGAAGTTGATCTGGTCTCCACCAGATTTCCTCTATTAGATCATATTAAATTTAATAAAAGGTGACTACAGTGAAAACCAGCATAAAATGGTCCATGCAACTTAGAACTGTTTCAGGCAATGTCAGCCCAGTCAGGCCAGAGACACATGCTCACGATGGCGTTTGCCTGATCAGTCATTACTCTTGATAACTGGAAGGGGTGGGTCATGGGGATCCTTGGGATATCTAGGGGCACAGAACTACCTCATGTGGGTAGCTACCTGATCTGCCTTTCATTGCCCCCCACTCCGACACACACACCAATCGGAATGGTGCTCCATCACAGCCATCCACCTAGCATGGTTCCTGAATATCCACTTCCTTGTGCCCACTCAACAGGGAAACTACTCGCCTTTCCCCAATACCTGGGTTCTCTCATCTCGGGAATGTTCTCCAACCTTCCCTGGCCTCACAGCTCTCCAAGGGTTTATAGGCAGTTCATGGTTGTCAAGAAAGGGAAAGATTTTTTTCAATGGTTTGGTCTCTACATTCCCAAGTAGATCTTCACCCATCTTCCCATAAGTGCCTTAGTGAAGCCATTGGCTCATAAAGCTAGAGTCCACTGGAGTTGTTTCTTTGTCCTGTCTTTGGTACCCTGTTTGGAGTGAGTAAACGTCTGTTCATCTTCCTAGAAACAATTCACACAACAGGACTAGAGGGAGGTCACACAACCAAACTCAGGCCTCGGTGTTTCCAAGTCCTCTTACATTTTGAGCTTTAGTAGCGACAGTGTGGGCCTGAGCACACTAGCAACTGTGTGATAACATCCTTGCTCGGTCAGCCCTGGAAGCAGCAGTGGATGTTGAGAAAATCCACACCTTTTTCAGGCTCTCCTTAAGAAATTAGGTAATTACATGGTGGGGACCGTTGAGATGGCATCTCAAAGAAGACCACATACCCAAGTGTGCACTGTCGTATGACATGAGTTACAGTTTGCCTATCAGTTTTATTGCTATCCAGAGAATGAAAAACACTGTAACATTGAAAAACCGAGGGAGAGACCATATCGAATGCTTATTGGCCGTGCAACTTTCTGGGGTAAGCTACCATGTTTCTTCTAATTCTTTTGTTTTGTCTTTTGACATAGACTGTCAGTGTGCACCCAGGCTGACTGCGAACCCGCAGCCTCCTGTGCAGCCTCCCAAGGGCTGGGATGACAAATGCTCAGCACCACTCCTGGCTTTGCAAACTTCCTGAGGAAAGAAACTCAGATATCTGTGTCATCACTAACCTGAAATACAATACAGTGTTCCATATCCATCTTGAACTAAACTCAGTTGAACCGGTTTTTTGACTTTTTGTTTTGTTTTGTGTTGTTGTTGTTGATTTGTGGGGGGTTGTTTGTTTTTGTTGTTTGTTTGTTTGTTTCCAGAAAGGAAGAAGGAAAAGTTTGTTTTGGCTCATAGTTCAAGGACATAGTCCATCACACTGGGGAAGTCATAGTGAGTTTCAATCAGCTGATCACACATTGCACCCTCAGTCAGGAAGCAAAGAGCAATGAATATGGTGTCTGCTTCCTTTCTCCTTTTTATGGAGTCTGGGACCCCAGTCCATGGGATGCTGCAACATACATTTACGTAGCATCTCAATTAAGCTTGCCTAGAAAATCCACTAAAGACTCACCAGAGGCTTAATTCTTAGGTGTCTCTAGATGCTCTCAAGGTGGTAATATGAGCAATCATATCTAACAGTGATCATCTTCCACCCCTGCAGGTGGTCATTACATTGATTAATGGTCATCTTCCACCCCTGCAGGTGGTCATTCCATTAATTAATGGTCATCTTCCCCTGCCCCTGCAGGTTGTCATTCCGTTGGCTTCACAATGAGACAGAAAGGTGGCAGTACAGTTAGTTTTGACAATGGATAAGAATTTCTTATTATTAATTTTTTCCAGCCCAAACACATTTCCCCTCCCTCCTCTCCTACCAGTCCTTCCCCTCTGTTTCCCCTCTCCGCCATCCCCATCTACTTCTCCTCCATTCTCTTCAGAAAAGGGCAGGCCTTCCATGTATATCGGCCAGTCATGGACTATGAAGATGCAGTAAGGCTAGGTGCCTCCTCTCCTACTAACGCTGGATGAGGCAACCCAATAGGAGGGAAGGGACCCAAGAGCAGTTAATAGAGTCATAGACAGCCTTGCTTTCTCTGTTAGGAGTTCCACAAGAAAATCAAGCTATACAACTTTGCTGTGCTATAAACATAAATAGCTTACATTTAAATATGTTCAGTATTCTTATATTTAGCATATTAAATATGTTAATATTTAATGTGTTAAATGTTAATACCTAATATGTTAAATATGTTTTAAAATGTTAAATAACTCATTTTTGTCAGTTAAGTCTGTGGTGGGGAGTGGATCAGAACACAGACTTCCAGGTGAATACTTCTACCACTATGCTGTACTACCCCCTATCTTTTTCAAAAAAAAGAAAAGAAATTTAAACTGAGTACTTTTTTCTCTACCCATTATTACATCTCTCACTATTACTCCTAAATTCCTCTCTGCTCCAACTTNTTAATATTTAATGTGTTAAATGTTAATACCTAATATGTTAAATATGTTTTAAAATGTTAAATAACTCATTTTTGTCAGTTAAGTCTGTGGTGGGGAGTGGATCAGAACACAGACTTCCAGGTGAATACTTCTACCACTATGCTGTACTACCCCCTATCTTTTTCAAAAAAAAGAAAAGAAATTTAAACTGAGTACTTTTTTCTCTACCCATTATTACATCTCTCACTATTACTCCTAAATTCCTCTCTGCTCCAACTTGTCTGGAGAGTATTTAATGATGTTTATTGAAGCCCAAGCAGCCTGTGTTCACCAAAAGCATTAAATGCAGAGTTTTTAAAAGGAGAAAAACATGGCATTGAGTACTGTTTTACTTTCAGAAAATAATTTTGTATGCATGTAGAGCTTACTATGGACTGGGGAATAATTCCACTTTATGACCCTCATATTCAGCTGCTAATTACTTTTCATTGTCCTCAATATATTTCTATTGCATCAATGGGAAACTACAGCAGTCCTCTAGTGACAAAAATTATCCATATCAATTGTTGTGAATATTAATTAAAAGCTTTGTGTCTTCATGGAAAACCATCTACATCCCCACTTCAAAGACATTTCATTGCAGCACTATAAAAAATATCACTTCAGTTAAAATTTGCAGTACATTCCAATCAATAAGATTATAGGTTCCTTTGTTGTTCTTCTTCAATTTCTGGAAAGACAAACATTTTTTAAATGAAGTCATTGATCTACCACACTTTGCCTGAAAAAAAAAGAACCTATTTCAAAAGAAAATAAATGTGTCATATCTGACTGAAGGAAAACAATATCACAGAAAGAAAGCCAGTTAGTAACTGAGGCTGTTTAATGAGAGTGAGCCGAAGTTGAGAGAATTAATCAGTCATGTTTGCTGTGTGCCCCGCCTCATGAAAGTGGAGCACTGAGGGGAGATATCAGGACAGGGTTCTCAAAGTCTTACCCTGAGAGTGTAGAGTCTGGGGTCTGAGCATGTGTCCACACATGTAACGTGTGCACTCGTGTATGATTGTGTTCAATAAAGCACTAAGATGTGTGAGGAGACAAACTCCTTCCTACACCAACATGGTTCTTTCTCGTTTTCTTGTCTTCTGAGAACACAACTGGCCATTCCAAAGTACGAAGTGAGCTGCACTGAAGGCAGCTTGTACCTGGATATCGTGTAGAACCCACCTTCTTGATTAATCTCGGCCATGCTACCTCCTAGGATCAATGCAATGGTATCTAAAATCATTTTATCTAAAACAGAAAAATGTGCACAAGATTTGTCAAAGCAATATTTAAGTCATTTTATGTTATGTTTTAAGATTTGAGATTTTGTCAGGGAGGGGTGGCACATGCCTTTAATCCCAGCACTCGGGAAGTAGAGGCAGGTAGAGCTCTGTGAGTTCGAGGCCAGCCTGGTCTACAAAATCAGTTCCGGGAAAGCCTGTTACACTGTATCAAATAAAACCAAAAAAAAGAAAAAAAATGTTTATTTTTGATTCTCTGTGTGAGTGGTAGAGTATGTGCTCATGAGTATAGGTGCCTACAGAGGCCAAAAAAAAGAGCATCACATCCCTAGGAAATGGAGTTACAGGAGGTTGTGAGCCACCCACCCTACACAGGTAGCTAAAAGCTGAACTCCCGTCCTCTGTAAGAGCCAGAAGCACTCCTAGCCACTAAGCCATCTCTCTAGCCACGGAGAATTTTATTTTAAATGTGTGATATCATTTATCTTTACCAGAAAGAGGATCCTTGTTTCAAACACAGTTAACGACGTGGTTATTTTTTTACAGCTAGATAGTGGAAAGTTTGATTTTTTTAAAAGTCAAGAAGAGTAAATCAACAATGACTGGTGTGTAGCAGTGATTCTTCTATGTAAATTACACAAACATTGACTGTATCCCGGAGCCCATCTCGCCTTCTTCTAGGGTGGCATCATTCACCTGGGATTCTAATCTCAAAGTGACTGGTGTTAATTTGAGCATTGACCAAGTCTCATTTGTAAACCCTGCTTTCTTCCCCATAGGATCAGGCCACTGTACAGGCGAGAGCTGCCTCTCCCTAAGCTTATAACATCCCATCTTATGGTTTGAGGATAAAATTGTCCCCAAAGTCTTATGTTTCCCATGCCTGGTGCTCAGGCGAGACTATCTGGGAAGTTTGGGGGAAGTGGGTTATTGATGGTGGGTAATTAGGACCATCTCATCCCTGCTTCCATGCTCTCCAATCCATCAACCCATTCTCTCTCTCTCAGAGAGAGAGAGAGAGAGAGAGAGAGTGTGTGTGTGTGTGTGTGTGTGTTTATGTCTGTGTGTGTGTCTTCCTCTCCTTGTTTACCAAAAAAGTGAGACAGCCTCTGTATCACACCCATGTCTTCATGGCTCAAGTCTATGAGACCAAGCAACTATGGGCTGGTCCTCTGAATCTATGGGCCAAATAGCACTCTTCCCTCCCTCTAACTTATCCTTTCAGATATTTTCATCATAGATGAGAAAAGTAACTAATGTAGCCTATTTATCAGGTAGAAGACTGCTGAAAATTGGAGCAGTCAAAAGGAATCATGTCAAAAGCAGAAAAATACTTCAAAAATTAATATTTTGCTTTTTTGTTGTTAACACACTTTTATCCAAAAATAGAAATGATGCCTAGATTGTGAAGACGTTGGGGCTTTTATCAGTCAAGGTTAGATTGTAAAATTCAGAGTAAAACCAGTATGAAAAACAACTTTGTAGCTCAAGATGTGAAATACAGGCTTACACATAACCTGGAAATTCCACTCTCAGGAATATACCCAAGGGAAATAAAAGCATATGTCCTGCTATGGAGAAATTATTTTGACAGTTGTTAAAATAGTAAGGCAGACTTTATTCAGGACCGCGTGAAAGGTGTCAGGTATGCAATCGACAAGAGAGGAGTGTCTTAGCTCCCCACAAAGCAAGGACGCTGGGTTATGGGCAACGAGCAGAGTAGGGAGCAGGCAAAGATTTGCAGCTGTCAAAGGGGATTATCGCTACACAACTTAACAGCGTCCTTATTGGGGGCATATCTGGGGCTTTCCATATCAAAATCCAAGAACGTGGGACTCAATGAGCATCCAGAATAGAAACAGGATTGCTAAGCCAATTTGGCAGGAATTTGTCTCACACTCAGCTCTCCAGGCCTGGCAAGAATGTTGCCATGGTCAAGGTTTCACTGAGAAGAGGACTTGGAAGAATTTTACTAAATTTGATCAAAGGAAGAGTCATTGTCAGTCCTCATAAACTCCTGTACATGCAGAATGTCTAGCAGAATACCCCATAACCACCAAAAGAGAGAAGCAATAAATGCCTATCCACTGGAGAATAAGCAGAAAAATAAAAATGTATGCTGGGATAATCTCCTGCCTTACAATGGATGAAGTACCGATGCATGCTGAGTAGGCAAACCTTTAAAACACAATGCTAAGTGAAAGAAGCCCGTCATGAACGATCACTGGGTGTATGCTCAGCTTGTTCAAGATGTGAAGATGAGGCAAGTCCTTGAAAACAAAAACTAAATTGGTGGTCACAGGAAAAAGGGGAAGAAAGGGAGGACTGGGTGGTAATGTCACACAGTTTCTTTTGAGAGTGGTGGAAACACAATAGAATGGAGAGTGATAATGACTGCCCAGCAATATAAATACTAGAAACACTGGACAGGGTGTTTTAAGGGCAGATTTCATAGTTTGCAAAATCACCAGATATTTTTACAAGCAAGGTTCTAGGCACACACTAATTTTCTCAGTCCTTAATTTTTTCCTCTTATTTTTGTCCCTTAGTAGTGAAGGGGAGGATGACTGCTTTCATTTAATTATGCAGGGAAAATGTACTTCTCTGGCTCCAACTCTACCTCATTCCCAGGCAGGCCTCTCCATCCCTTATACACCAGCAGTCTCTCTCTCTCTCTCTCTCTCTCTCTCTCTCTCTCTCTCTCACACACACA
>LOJH01009395.1:0-17229 GCA_001685095.1 Ellobius talpinus
ACGTTACTTCTTGAATTCCAAGGGCTAAAATTATAGGCTTATGTGCAGCCATACCCAACAGTGACTCTTCTTATATAAAAGGGGTTTAGAGTCAAACAAGATTTGTTTTCAGTTATCAAATAAAAAAATTTTAAGTTAGCCATGTTCAAATTCTGGTTTGATCATTTATTAGTTTTACTGTAGCTAAGCTTCTTATAATAGTGTATGTAGGATATGTGTTTAGTATATAAGAAACATCAATTATCTACATTGTTATGATTGTAACTAACAAGCAACCTAGTCACTGATGTGATGTAGTACTCACCACAAAAATGAAAGGAGTAATACACGAACAGTTAGGGTTTATAAATTGAGAAAAGTGAGTGTGTTTCTTCATCACTAGTTTTGTGTCTATGGGAAAGAAAAGTGAATCGTATTATTTAAGGAACGTGGAATACATTCAAAGACACAAATTGCACCATGACTAAAGAGCAGGGGATCAGCACGCTGCTAAGTGTTATGAATTGCTCATCACTGTCCTTGTGTAGTCTTGCTTTCTATACATATTACTATACTTTATATATATATATAGTATATATGTAGTCTTGCTTTCCTCTGAACTTTCCATTTATAAGAGTAGATTTATCACTTGCATCCAACTAGGAAACTGGTGAGTCCAGTCAGAGTGGCAGTTTCTAACTACTGCCTGTGCTAGAATTAAAAATAAAACAGAAAATTGGTCAGAGGATAAAGAGCTTATTAACCATAATCAGGGTCTTGGGGAAAAAAGGAAGGGCAAGGACCATTACTTCTTTAGTTACCCATGAATACACGACAAGGTCTTTGCATACATGGCAATTATGTCCTCTTTCAATAGATGGTCAACAAAGAACATAAGCAGATGTGGAAATACTGAATTATACAATTTGGGGACATCTACGAGGGACCTAATAGGAGAAAGCTTGGTGACTGTTGGAGGTTTGGTGAAGGGTTTTCTTTAGCACCAAACGATTTTGCTGATTACTTGCTGATGTTTATTGAGTGAAAACTCTCTCACGACCTTGGTGAATTCCTTTGTTTGTGCGATGATGGCTTATTATGAATCTCAGATGGAACTCAGTGCAGCCTAAGTATGGCAGAGGTAGGAACCAGAGTACTCTTGTCTTTTATCTTCAAAGAAGAGACAAAAAAAAACCACAGAAGATTTTAAATTTCATTTTCTGTTTTGAATTTTTGTATGTGGGATGGATTTGGATAGTAGCACATGAAATAGCAGTGAAAGGAGCCTACTTTCCATTAGGCAACTTGCAAATTAAATTCTCTCATTTAAAGCACAGAGTCATCCACTACTCACCCAGTAATCAGCAGCATGTCTGTAGGAAGTGTCTCTTTGAGCCTCAACCTCTGTGGACCTGAGTGATAGTGGTTCTTCTGGACCGAAGGATACTTTAATCTACTGCCTGCTTCTTCTAACATCAAATTCCAGCCTAAATACAGACTTTTAATGAGTAGCTCATATGGAAATGATTAGTGTAAAAGAGAAATTAACTGCCATTACCCACTTGCTTTTTTCTTTTTTTTAGAAATGATTTGGTATTCCATCTTAGGTTTTTCAACTATTTTGATGAGAATGTATATATGAGTTGGAGAAATAAGTGATTTTTCTTTTTTTTGTTCTCATTATCTCTTCTTGTTAAAATGGTATAGTTAATTTCTAGAGGAAGGCATCCCATTGAGTACTGAGGATAGGAAGACAGAAGATTACTCTTCAATGCCTTCAAGATCATTGAATACCCAGAATAAAGCCCCTACAGGGTTCCAGGCCCATAAATGTGAGAGCAGAGAGGGATCTAGAGCATTAGAGAGGCAATGCACCACACACAAGACTGCAGTTACTAAGCAGCAGAATTTATTGAGCATGGGAAATTCTGTCGCTAAATAGATGAACAGTCCTCCAGAGTCCTTCCTGAGATGCCAGACAAGTGGCTCAGCGGGAGTTTTCTCTTCTTCAAGGATTCTACTTGGGAAAAAGGAAAGTTAGATAACTCTAGGCACATTGAAAAGTAAGCCTATGGATGGAGAGATAGAGCCAAAAGTTGCATGGACCACTACTTTAGAAGTCAAGTGCTGACTAATGAGAGTATTACTCTAGGGGCTCTGATCTTGGCATCAATTGATGATGGTACTCTTGGTTTTTTTGTTGTGTAAATATGTTAATAAAAGTGCAATCACTGTTACCTCCTTTGTCCACCACAGATGACATACTGTGAAGCAGCTGTAGGCAAACTGCACCTCCTCACATTCTGATTCATGACAATGAGAAAATGTACATGTACTTCTCTTTATAATTAGGTTTGGAGAAAATATGAGACCAGTATCCATTTTTTCTTTCTATTCTTTCTGTATTTTTTTTCTTTCGCAATACTAGGTGTTGAACTCAGCACTTTGCACATGCTAAGTCAGAACTCTGCTGCTGAAATGTCAAAGGCTGCATAATTGATGGGACTACAATCTCTGGCATTTGTCATATATTTACCCAACAAATGCTGATTGAGAGCCTGATTGGCAACAGAAGTCACAAAGGGATGGGGCATCAAATAAGACTCGCCAGGTCTTTGCTTATGTAAGATTCCATTTCTTTGAGGAAATCATGTTCCTACATAAATAAATTAGGGGATTACAGAATGTGATGATGGCCAGGGAAAAGAGTGTAAGTACTTAGGTTTTCTATGTATATTATTTTCTTGTCCTGGGTCATTCTCTTCTCTAGCCACATCTCCAACAGGCCTCCCTTACCCTCAATGTGAGCCATTAGCACCTTAATTTTTCCATTTTTATTTACATAGCTATGTAATTTTAAGTTTTCCCCCATTTCCTAAGAAATTCTTGTCCTCCAAACTGTCATATATATGTGTATATATGTGTGTATACATATATATGTATATATATGTATATGTATACGTATGTGTATATATATGTTTTAGAGATTTCAGTGAACACAGTGTCAGTGATTTGCTCGGCAAACACAAATTCTACTTTATGTCATCTAGAAGCTAGAGAGGACAAGAAGCTTCATTCATTGTGGGCATTTGCATAGATATCTGTATTAGAAAGCTCCAACTCCTTGAAACAAACACTAACCCTGGCCTTTTATCTTCTATAACAGCTAACACCCTGTCATTCCCATAGTAGGAACTCACTGAATAAAATTTAATTGTAAAAATCCACTGGTTTTTGCCAAAGATATTTGCTAGTGCATGTTTGGAGAAAATTAACTAACAATTAAGATGTAAAAGCCAGGATCCCCATGGATTTTGGCTGAGAAGACCAATTTTCTTATTGGTGGACATAAGGCTTTTCAGACCAATGAATCTGGTGTCCTGCAATCTTGCCAACAAGGCCTGGTGGGTGTAAGGAAAGGGTGTGAGCTGAGTACAGATGTCAGCAAGTACTTGGCACTTGAGCATCTCTTGCCAGGAAAAGAGAGATAAGCCAAGAGCTGCAGAGACTAGGTCCTCTTTGGCCAGATGTCTATGAGAAGTCCTTCCTTGCCTTCTTAATGACTTCAAGTTTCTGTCCATCATTCACTTAAGAATTTTGGTTCAAATGATTCCTTGGTTAGACTGTACCATGTGTAAAGTTGTATCTAGAGTTCAGCGTAGGAAGATTATTTAAGCAACCATTATTCTATCTGAGAACTGTGACCTAACTCATAAGCAGTAAAGAGAAGATGGCTGTGATATTAACTGCCCTGGGCTTGTTCTATGACATGTTCTTGTTTCTATGGCTTGTTCATAGACATGTGTGTGTGTGTGCATACACATTAAAACACCTGGTAGTTTTTTATATGTAAGTTGAATCACAGGATTGCTTCAGATCTCCTACTTTGATAATGAGACTAAAGATGGCTTCAAGCTATATTTTGTTGACAGAGGTTTCTGTCCTACCTGGTCCAGCAGCCATTTCATTCCAAAAAATCAGACAGAGATCTACATCAATTTTAAGCTGATTGGCCCAGAGGCTCGGGCTTCTTATTAATTCTCACATCTTAAATCGGCCCATTATTCTTATCTATGTTAGCTACGTGGCTTGGTACCTTTTTTGGCATCTTGCTTGCTCTGTGTCTGGACCACGACTGTGGAATGAGCTTTCCTCTTCCCAGAATTCTCCTGTTCTCATCTATACTTCCTGCCTGACTACCAGCCAATTGTGGGCCATTGTCCCACAGAAATATTTCTGAGCAGATTATTGGGTAATGGTCAGAAAGGCAATTGGCATGGAAAGGAAGTGTGATTGTCCTACCTGGCATGCGCTTTATGTACCTAAATCTATCCTTGAGGTAAATTCCTGAGACATGGACAGTGGAAACTGCTGATTCACAGAGTCTTTCACCTGCTTGTATAGTCAATAGATGATTGTTAAATACGTAATGTAACATGTGCTAGGGACTAGGAATATCACAGAATGTAGAAGTGGAATAACAATAAAACCTGTCGAGAAAGTAGACTTTGATCAAATTGCCATTGTATCTGTGGCAAAAACCAAGTACCTAACATTGTGAGAGATTGTAGCAGGGCCATTCAATTGCTCAGGGAGGCTTCCTTCACATTGCCTGCTTTTGCTCAGAGAATGCTTCTTAGAAGACTTCTTCGGCAAGTGTATACTTGCCCTCCATCTTGTCTTTTTCCTCCAGGTCAATGCCTATAGATGGTTTTATCTGATTGGATCGATTATCTCACTTTTTCTTTCTCCCTCCTGTTATGCTATATTATGCTATGCTATGTTATGTTATGTCATACTATGTTATGTTATGTATGTATTTCACAGCATCAGAACTATTTTAATGGAGCCATGTTTGCTCATCATCTCGAGGAAATGCTAGGAACCGCCTTATCAATGTAACATCTCCAATCACTCACCAGACACTGGAGAATGTTACCAGTGAGCTGGAAAACATGGTGGAACAATAGATCAGTGCACTTGGCTTTTATGTTGCATGGTCCTGTTTTGAACTGGGTGCACTGGGGTAGAGACGTATGCTGAAAACAAAGATTCAGTTAGCCCTACGTGTCACCCACGGAAGGCTTTGCCTAATTAATAGGTCTGCCCTGAGACTCAGTGACTCCATGGGAATTATAATTGCTACTATTTCGGAGCTCTTTCTAACGTGGTCACTAAGGCAGATAGAGCAGTTGAAGGCTCAGACAGTGCCTTGATTTAGTTAGAGACTCAGTGAGTATTTGTGTCTTTCCTTACCTTCATGGGTCTTCTCAACTGTGTAGCAAGGGTCCATATATTGGAATTCTACCAGTTTTACAATTTCAAAACAGGTATACTTTGCCATGGAAAAATGCTTGGGGGAAAATTAAGGAAGAATTTCTATTCGAATGTGGAGAAGGTGAGATGTCCATACTGTAGCTCATAGAAGGATCTACAGAAGAGGGGAGGGGAGATGAATGCATGTTTAAATGAGTCAAACCATGAGCAGGCTCTGCGAGTTAGACACAGATGAGTTCATTGTTTGGCCTTAAACATATTTCCCTAAGAACGGAAGCCCCGTAACAGCACACATTGTTATGTATTTTAGACAAACGCACTCTGAATCAAATTATGGTACATGCATAAAATATTAAAATAAGACATTTATAACAAATCTTCCTAACTTAGTGCTCAGCTCTAAAACAGATTTATATATGGATAAGCAATAGGTGTGATAAATGCAGTACAGATACCACAATTTAAATTGCAAATCAAGAGGGCATCACGGGAGGGAAAAGAAAGCCATCCTGAAGCACTGAAGAAAAAGACCTGGATATGCAGTGCTTTCAGGCCTCCTGCTTGGTTTTGTTCAGTGCTGTGTCTGGATGCCACGTTTGAAAATTCTAGTATCTGTCTTTGGTACAGTGTCTTACAGTCTCATTTAAATTATCCGATTAAAACGTCCACACATTGTTCCTTTGGTTGATGGTTGCACTTTTGCTAGTTTTTACTGCCTGAAGTTTTCAAGTCATTTCTGTTGTGTTGGACACTTTAAGAAAACGTTGCTACTTTCCAGTTAAAAATGGCAAGTGTAATGCCCTTCTCGTGCCTGAGTGCCCCTGCCTCAGCAGCTCACCTGTGACATGGATTCTTGTTCTCCTGTGGGTTATGAGGAGATGTGTGGTGAGTGTGGCAACAATTTGTCTCCAGAAACAATCCCCGATGAAGATTATTAAGCTTGTTTGATTTATTTTGTACATCTTTGGGGCTTTCAAGTTGAATGCCGGAAGGTCTGAACTCTTCTGGGCTATAAAGACTGCTAGAATACAGTAGGAGTTCCAGAGGGATGGAGCCCTAGGGTATCCCTAGGATGAAGCTGTGATTTGGGATTTGTAAGGTGACCCAACCTTAATGAAGAATATCTTCTACTATTACCATCACTGGACATGGAAACAGGAAGCTAATACTCTCCAAGTAGACCCTCTGAGGACCAAAGGTCTGTGAGAGGAAAAGAGAAAGCTAGATGAAATCTTAAGATGTGTTTTTCAGAGCTGGCAACTTAAGATGTGTCTTTAGCCCCATTTTTTTTTCAGTCAGTGAACCAAGACTGTCCTTCTAAGTAAGCAATAGAGCTGTTTTACTGGGAGCCTGGCTCCTTCACCTCATCTGTACTCTGGAGCAAGTACCCTTCCCATCAAGGATGCCTAGTGTGGATGCCCAGACAGAAGAAGTCTGAATACATGCACTTTAAAAACTATGTGATATTAAGTTTTGAATATGGACTTTTCTCATGCAGCCAACTCTTCCTTCCTCTTCTTTCCCATTCTACTTTATTACAATTGCTCTCTACTCTACTTATCCCAGTTGCTCTGAAAACTCTTTAGCGGTTCTTGGGACTGGAAAGATGGCTCTGCAGTTAAGTGCATGGTTGCTCTTCCAGAGGACTTGGATTTGATTCCCAGCACCCACATGGTGACTCACAACTGTCTGTGACTCCAGTTCCAGCAGATCTTATGCCTTCTTCTGGCTTCCACAGGAAACCTGGAAAGCATGCAGGTAAAATATCTATACATATTAATAATAGTAATAATTTTAAAATTGTTTTAAAAACAATAAAGGGAGAAATGTCTTTTATCCTAGATTATGGATGGCAACCCTCAATCGTATTATATGCCAGCCAATCATTCCAGAAGAGAAAAAGAAGGCCTGGATATATCCTGCTGATAAGTTTTCCACACACACACACACTCTCTCTCTCTCTCTCAACATTTACCTCCATTTAAGTAGGGAAGCATAAATCATAACTAGGAAGAAACTAAACATAAACTAAACTCCTGCACTCTTAGACTTGTCTTGGAGCTAAGGTGTGTCAGTATGCATCATCCACGTTTTATTCCATTGGGAATCAAGCACACTGTTAAAACAGAAATGAGTATTAGAACTAAGACAGCCATCAGTTCCATTAGTCATGTGTCCTTACAGTGTAGCTATTCTCAGTTAGCTATAACTATAAATATAAAACATATGCCAGTGTGGAAGTCTTAATACAAAAACATGATACCTCATGGGTTTTATTGAGATAATGTCCTAAAGTGCCATGATTTTGGGTATGTTAGATTCAACAGCATACACTTTTAAATCAATTTCATATGTGTGATAGTTGATACTATCAACTTGACAAGCTCTAGAGTCTCTAGAACGTGACTAGGGTGTACCATCACGGCTTCCTGGCCATGGCAGTCTTTACCCTGGAACTGTTAACTGGAGAGAAACCCTTCTTTAAGATGCTGTTGTTATCATCATAGCAACAAAAAATGTGCTACACTGTTTTGCTTTTCAGTTCTTTGAAAGCTCAACAACTGTGGGTGTGGCTCACACTCTAATTCAATCAATAGGGGCGACCCGAATTGGTGTAATGTGGAACCGACTTTGCTCTTTGGTCTCTCAAAACGTGTTTCATAGCATCCCCAGAACTCAGTGTGGCTGCCTAACCTGACCCCTCGGTGAGGACTCCTGAATGATGGGCAGCCACTGCTTAATGTACCTGCTCAGTGACTTTGGATTTTTATTTTTAATAAAGGAAGATTTGCCAATGTTATCATTTGTTTCCCAATGGATTATTCTTTACTTTTGGATTTTCAGGAGATGCATGTACCTATTTATCATCTCTAACCCCTGAAGGGAAGTAACGTTTTGAAGGTGTTTGGGGGCTTTGGAGTCAGATTGCCTGTGCTCATTACCAGCACTTACTTGTGACCTATATATCCACCATGTCTCTTACATGGAGCTTCCTCATCTGTGAAACAGAGCAGTAGCTGACAGCTCTCTGGAGAGTGACAGCATTTTTGTGAGGTGACACCATACTATATTATGCATGTGGACAGTGCACAATGAGAGGTGACACTGTTCTATATCCTGCATGTGGACAGTGCACAATGAAATGGATCTCCATCCATATCGTTTATTTTTTTTAAGTGCCTTGAGACCATCTTCTAGGACACAAAGACTGTATCACTGGTTGCGTTTTTAAGTGTGAATAGCATTATTCTGAGTATTATCTGCAGGTTTGAAATATCTTTATACACAAAACACTGGGGTGGGGAATTGCCCCCCCACAGCCCTTACCTTTACATCTTTGCACCTGCTCTTCTTCATGCTAAAGTTTCTGCTTCTCCCACCCTTCCCATCACGCAAGACCCAGTGTCACCACTTTGAATCTGCTCTTTGACGACTCTAGACAGCACCAATTTACCAACTTGATAGAACTTATTGTCAAAGCAATCCAGTTCCAATCGAATGGTAAATATGTACCTAATGCTCCAGATTCTGAGGTTGAAATTCAAGCTTCCATATTTGGTTTATTTACCACGATAAAGGTAGTAGCTGAGCCTTGTACCTCATTCATGACCTCCACACATCTTGCTCAAAAAATACTTGTTGATTGATTGATAAACAAAGGCATGACTAATAGAAAATTCTTTACTGCAGCAGTAATTATTCATGGTAGAGAATACTTCGGCATGAAATATTGCACGCTGTCTTTGCAGGTCTCTGTAGTGAACAAAGAGCACACATGTCACAATTTAAGATTGCCATTATGTAAAATCTCCATTTCATTTAACTGTTTAGTTTCAGGAAATGTTTTGGATAGTAGGAAAACATGATACAGGTCCATTAAAGACATGCATCTATCTATAATTACGTCCAAAATTTTGAGGCTTGTATCTATAGATTTCTGAGCTAGATATTTATATATCTTGAAGGTTAGATATCTAAGTACAAATATATTTAGACATTACTAGCTCTTTATCCCTCTACACATATTCAAAAAGACCTTTCTCTTTCTATGTCAATATAGATAAAGATATAGATAAATAGATAGAGCCAGACCAGGGAAGTGCTCAGTTTCTATTTGTAGTGTTCTCTCAATAAGGCAATGGGACATTGGTGCTTTCGAGTGAGCTTAGAGACATTGAATATAGCATTCGTATCATTAAAAATAGTTAACTGTTCTTGGCTACATTCACAAAGAAGTCCCCCAATGCTTCCTTTAATTGGCAGGATCCACACATGGTATCTATTTGCAAATGTTCTTAGCACTGAAGGCTGGAGCTTTCTCTCTCTCTCTCTCTCTCTCTCTCTCTCTCTCCTCTCTCTCTCTGTGTGTGTGTGTGTTTGTGTTCTCTGGAGGCAATACTCCACCATGATCAGACAATTGGCGCATTGTGCTAGGATGCACTGTAAGCAGACAATGCCTCTCATACCACTACCCCCTATACACTTTTTTTTACACCCTGAAATATGGTTGATACGGTCCATTGCAAAATGAACCTATATTGGAAATGGCAAAATTGTAATGTAAAAATATACTGGGGTCAGTGGGGTGTGCTGTTTTTTGCATATATTTTTTCTCCTCTGACCCATGCCATTCCTCTGCATACAGGGGGAAAGCTCCATCTCACACAGAAATGTGATGTCCTTTACTGCCAGAGGCTGTTGCTGTTTTAAATGAGGAAAAAGCACAATGCATGAAGAAGGAAAATTAAAGCATATTCATTTTGGAAATTAGATATGGTGTCAGGAGACTCCAGAAAATAGCCCCGTTTGAATGGAGCCCTGCACTACAAGACCGTTCACTGCACTTCTGACCACTATTTATGCCATGGAAGCTTTTGAATCAGGGGAGGGGGCAAAACACTTCATAGCTGCTTAATAACTTGGTTCATCTTTCTTCCTTCCTTTTCCCCCACCAGACATTTGTCTGTCCCTTTGGTATATATAAGATATGCAAACACTACAGTTTATTGGCAGGACTTTCTGTTAATATGTCCAGTCTGGTTCCAAAACACACAGCCACTGGATGAATCCCCGGGCCAGGCCTGTGACCTTCCCTACCCTCCATTGCAGCCTGCTTTCTGCCCGTGGGCAGACTGTGTAAGCCTTCGGAGTGACAGTGACCTTTTTAGGGGTCATTCTACAAATGCAAAGAGAATACCTTTGGCGATTCCAAAAGATTCTTTATGCAGAATTGAACAGGGACGGGGGAGAGGATGGAAAGGCACTTTGCCTAATTTCTTCCTTTCTATTATTTGGAAGAACAGTTCTCAATTTGATCATCCCCTTTCTGCCTCACTGCCTCCCTCCCGCAGAGCACATCACACCAGGCAGGTTAAGTGGCATTCAAGGGCCCTCCAGGAAGAAAAGCCCCGAGTTTTGATTCAACGCATTACCTGGGATGGTGAAGCAGATAAGGAGTTAATCTTGAGTACAGGGTGGGGTCAATTAGAGATAGAAGAAGAAATCCAATTTGAATTGGTATTAATGAAAGGTATGCTTTAATTTTTACCTACACATGAAGCATGAAACTAAATATTACAAATTCCAGATTGTGAACCCATGTTGGCTCTATTATTTTTATTACTGTTCATGCAATGATATCAAACCTAAGGAGTCACTGTGTTTGTTTAATTTATTTTACGGGAAAATTAAGACATCATTTCTAAGTGAGATACTTTTATATTACTCCTTGATAACTGGTCCACCCCAGCACATGCTGAGCTCTGCCTCTCTCAGGATCCAGGAGGGCCTTACACTGTCTCTTTTTGGGCCTTGGTGGGCTTCGTTCTCACAGCATCACCCCTCATTCTGCTCCTGGGTTAATTAGTAGTGCTCACTCTCACTAAGAGGCAAAGTGATGGTGTAGTTTTTTGAATGGCTAAGGTGGGTGAGGGTAAGGGAGTCCAGGGAAGGGCATAAAAAATGAGTTCTCTCAATGCCACAAAATGTCCATGTGTCTGATATTGACCTAGCCTGAGTGTCCTCAGCGTAGCAAATTGAACAGACTGGGAAAAATGAAATAAACAAGAAAATATAACATTTTCAAGCAAGCTTGGAGCATGGGGCTATTTTTCTCTGTCTTGTGCTCCTGGTTTGGAAGAAAACATGGCTTTGCTTGAGACCCTCCCCCACTCAGTAGGATTCATTAATAGAGGTTTTTTTTTTTCCTCCTTTGGGCTGGAAATTTCTCTCCTCTCACTAGCCAGTAACAACCCTTCTGCTCGTCCTTATGTCAAACCTTCACAACTGAACTAATATGATCTCTGACAATTGGACGAGCTGGGAGAGTGTTTGAGGACCATTCTGGGCTCAGGACAAGAGCTCCTCCTGGCAGACGGCTTTCTACCAGGACTGGGAGGGTGAGCTCTGTAAGTTGACCAGGACCATTAGCTGAGAGAAACCGGAGAAGTGCTTTAATGAAAATCTTGGCCTCTACAGCACAGTTCCTCCCACCTCCACCCCCATTTCACCCTTCCTCATCACCTCCCAACCCTATCCCCATGCGCTTTATTCTTGGTTTCCCTAGGTGTCTTGGCGTGACCCTCAGCCTTGTTGCTAAGCTTAGGCTGGCTTTGTGAGAGGAGAAACCCAGTGAGCCCTGCTCTGTGCTCTGGATCCCATCTTGATAACTGCAACTGAAACGGGCTAGCTAAAGCAAGCAGGAAAGTGAGAAACGGTCCTGGCCATGGGAGCTGTGGGGCCAAATCAAGCACCAGTGTTAGTGATGTCAGGTCGGTATTGGGCCACACAAAAGTGGATGTAGAGGGAGTGAGGGATGCTCTCGAGCTTGTCGGGACCCTCCACCCTGCTGCTCCCTGGCTTCTGCGGACTCTGGGGACATGGACCTGTGAACTTCAATGCCCTGTGTGCTTTCCTCTCTCCTGCTTTGGCAGTAGGGTAGCATGACAGTTGTCACAGCATTTGTGATAGCCCACAGTTTCCCTGCCCCTTGTGTGGCTTCTGGGGAATAGGCATTTGAGATGAGGAAGGAAAGAGGAGAAAGGCTGAAGCTCAACACTGTGAGCCATAAGGCTCTCTTTGCTCCATAAAGGCCTTTGGAAAAGAATGAGTAGACAGGTGTGAGCAGGTTTTCTGCTTTGCTTAATTTCAAATGGACACATTATTTTGGCTACTAATGAAAGTACTATTGTGGGAACTTGAAATATTACCCAAGTGTAAATAGCATGCAATGATTATCAAGCTTTATATGCAAATCTATTGCCGAAGCAAACATCTCATGGGGTAAAGACAACCTCACTGCATCCCGAAGATGAAGGTCCAGGTGTCGTCTGGGTCATGAGGGCTTTGATGCCAGTTTTAGGTTGTCGACTATTCTTGTGGGGATCATCAAGAATTGGAAACTCTTATAGTAGACACCCCTTTCTTTAGAGAGCTGACTGAGCTTCAGACAAGGGTTATGTGATAAATGGCCAGGAATTGAGAAAGAAGGTCAGGATTGGGTTCAAATCTCATGTTCGGCCTGGGGCAGGTCAGATTGACCTATTCCCAGCCATATCATTAGTAAAACAGGCAAGCAGTTTTATTTTTTGTGGCATCGATACAAGATTTAGAAGCGGTATCGGGTCGATATTTAGTCAATACAAAGGTAGAGAGACTTGTTAGTAGCAGTGATGTGGTGGCAATCATGGGGACAGGGCAAGAAGAGGCTTCTCAACGAGACTGTGACATTTCATAATGCCCTGCATTTTATAAAGAAATAAATTCAATTTAAAAGAACCTAAGCGCTTTGCTGTGTTACATAAACCATGTTAGGCCGGGAGTTCTGTGTACCGTTTTCATCTCCCGTGTCTCAGTACTTACATCCTAGATCATCTTCTGTTCTCTTCTGCTTAAATGGTTCCTTATACGCAGGAAAGTAGAATTCTCGGCTGAGGAACCATGTGATGCCCTCCACAGCACATTTCAGTTGCTAAGGTTGTTGCTTTCACTGACCACTAACACTCTCCAGCCCCTTTAAAGGGAGATAAAAGCTTGTCAACATTTTCCTTTCAAAGAACTTATAGAAGACCCACATCTGGGACGGGGAGATGTTCCCAACCCATCAAGTAGTTCCTGAGAAAATGTAAGGTTGTGAGTCAGGATCTCCAGTGCCCATGTAAGAGCTTCATTCTTTCAGTCACAGTCCTGGGGAGACAGGAGCAGGCAGCTCTCTGGAGGCCGCTGGCTAGCCTGTCTCATATAACCAATGAGATTCAGGTTCAAGAAGAGGCCTTTTCTCAAAAGATAAGGTGGAGAGCAGCTGAGGACCACACCCAAAGATTCCTCAGGCTTCCGTATTTAGGAGCGGATATTTGCACATTCGATACCATGCACATGGGCACATATACATAAACACATACCATACAGCACACATGTACTCACACAACACAGCAACACACATGCCTTTCATTTATCAACATAATTTTACATGTTCCAGGATTTTAGGACATAAAAAGATAGACCAAAGGAGTTTTTCTAGTAAAAAGGAAAAATGAGGAAAATGACAAGCGCAGTGTCTTCCTGGACCATGTAAAGCTTCAGCAGCAGGTCAGGAGAGATACAGGGATACATAGCAAGAAAGTCACTAGGCTCATGGAGGGGGGTTTGGTTTAAACAGAACAATCCCAATCCATCAGTAGCCTAAAATGAGTACGAATTTATTATGACTTTTTAAAATGATTTTTATAAGACTTCTGTGAATTTAAAATAAACTGGCATGGGAACTGCTTGAACTATTCTAAGGTTCTATTCAATTACATATGCTAATATATGTATATGTTAGATGTTACATTCAAACTTGCTGACAGGCCTATCGTAATTCACACACACACATGATATGTGTAGAACAATCAGGTAATATAAGAAAGGATTTGGGGGACACAGAGAAGGAAAACATTGTAAATCTCTAGTAGAGAGACTTACGAGTCTGGTTACCATCTTCATTGTACCTAGTTGCAAAGCCCTTAGCCGTGGTACTGGATATTACGGGCAGGCAAATCTTGTTCCATTTAGTATCAAAAATAATAGGCAAGCTCCCTAAAATTGGATCTTGCTGACAAAGCAATTGTGCCATGACCTTGTAATATGGATGGTAATATCAAATGAATACAAGCCAAAACCCTTCCTGTAGACATATGCTCGCTCAAAGGCTGAGCCTACTTTCCCCTGTCCCAGGTATGACCGAGGGTGCTGTGATTATATATGCACCTGGGAAAACATCCCACTGAGGTGCTATTGTACTGGAGGAGAAGAATGTGTACAGAATGTGAGAACTTATGCTGTATCACATGTCGGGTAAATAATAGTGCAAATTCAAAACACATCTGAGTTTAAAGCCCACTGTGTTTCCAACATACTCTCATACATGTACATGCAAATGTCGTGTCTTAATTAGTGGACCAAGTAAGAACTTTCTCTCCTCTTCACCAAATAACCTGCCTTTCATTTCCCCCTGAACATCAGAGTTGAATTACTTTTCCAAAATCCAAAAGCAGATACTAATTTGGGGGCAATTAGTTTAGGTGTTCTATAGGGCCTGGCTAACCTATGATTTCTCTGATCTCAGACAAGTCATGTTACCCAATTATTTCTGAGAATAATTACTGTGTTTTCATTCTCATCTGTTTCTACCCTTGGCCCATTGTTTACCTCAGAGAGGAGGAATAATGAAGGCAAGTTACAGCCTGACATGACAATGAGATTGCCAATAGAAATCAATGGCACGTCCCACGACAAGCGAGGGCTTAGGAGGCAAACTAACGGAGTTCTTGGATTTTACCTACCTCATTGTTCTGCCATGCAAGTGGATTATACAGTTTTCCTGTTATGAAAAGGGATAGGCAGGACAAAAAATGAGTCTGACTGAGTTTAATAAAGTTGGAGGTACTTATATGGGGTCTTAAAGGGCAAGCATATTTTAAAAAGTACGATGCTCTAATGATGAACCTGCATTGGCTATTAAGGTTTATATCTGTGTTCACTTTTATCCACTTTAGAAAGGTGATGCGGACAGAGCAGATGGGGTCAAAGCTCTTCCCCTTTTCAGCATCAGGAGACTAAGTATCGGTGAGCTGGAGTTATCCTCAGTGCCTGTGAATGTCATTTCATCCATTTTTCTACTTGCAAGTGCTCCTGTTAATTTGAGCAAAGTAGCTTAGAAATACGTTCTAGTTCTAAAACAGTTGCAAAAGGGAAGGTGGGAACTAGGAAGTTAGAAATGCGCACGTAGTTACGCTGTACTCTCTAACTGGGGAGTCACTGGCCGTCCGTGGCCACAGGACTCTGGGAAGCAGACCAGTGTGAAGCCAGATATGGGTGGGCCGGTTGCTGACAATTTTTACATCAGTTACATTTTGAAATGACAGTCTCTAGGATATAATTGGTTAAATAAGATATTATAATGTTTTCTCCTGTTTCCTTTTACCCTTTGAAGTACAGCTACTCTGTCAAATTGCCTAAGTGGCTTGCATCTTCTTTTTAATAGGCAGCAATAGTCTAACGTAATATATAAATGTTGGAGTGCAGGAGTTGAATTCTGGTCATCTGGCTTCATTTAAGTCCAAACGCTGAGATACATTCTGCTTGTGTAGGATGTAGATTTGTTTATTTTTCAGCTGTGATGCTCACCCATTCTCTCATAATCCCCTGCCCACGATACACCTTTATGAGTGTATAAGGAAGAACATCCCCTTTGCAAAGTGAGGAATCGTCCCAATAAACCCAAAGTTACTTCTTTCATACCCTTTTATCGGGCTCTGAAGTAGGATAGCTTTGGACCACGGGGAAATGATGTTTTCCTGTATCTTTTGGTTTAACTAAAACCCCCAACCTCAAAGTGCATGATATGGAATAAGCTACCGGAGCAATTTATTCCTTTCTCTCCATGGATTAGAGAGGAGGTACTTGGAGCAGCTTGTTAAAGAGAAGAGCTTGGCCCCTGCCCTTGCTCTGTGTTTAATGATCCCCTCTTCATGTGCCACCTCTCTAATCTGCAGAGAGATAGGTACAAATTGTATCTATAATGCAATATTACTTAACAGTATAATGTATGATAAATCATAGAATTGCATCCCTACCTTGTAATTGGTGAGATGTGTTGCATGAGAGATTTCCTAATTCAATAGAGAGTGGTTGCTCTTATGCATAACTGCCTTTCTGGATCAAACCAATTCAGCCTGCAAGTGATAAGCAGAGAGTTAAAGCTTTTTTTTAATTAAAAAAAAGCAAAAAATATGACTTAGAATGGCTTTTTAGGCCCCTGCATTCAAATGGCTGTTTAATAATCCTCTACTTGAACAGAGCCTCTTCTCCCCCTTTTCTGTAGGGGGCGGGGCTCTACTCTGTGTAAAATGGGGACCTAAGAGGACATGTGTGCTCTCCTACTCAGCAATCATTGCTTTTGCTCCGTTGCCCTTAACCGCGTGTTTATGGCCTTCCTACCCTAACCACACGCACGGGTTTTACTCTCCACACTGAATTTATATTCATTCCTTTTCCTTGTAGAGCCCTCTTGCTGACGCCTCAGAGTTCTTTCTTGGTGTTATCTTTTCTTTCTTTAAATTTATGGGCTTATTTTACTCTTTGGCATGCTTATTGTGGCTGCCTCTTTCTTCCCAAGCTCTGACTGTCCTAGCTTCTTAAGTACTTCTGGTCCGACAAAGAACATCCAAGAATTTGTCACTGAAGGAGACTGTGTTGTAGGCAACTACATCTCTACTCCCCAGAGTGCACGAGAGGGCACCTGACATCCGGGTTGTAACTGCCAAAGGTAGCACACACCTGTTCTCTTGGTCACCTGGATACCTCCAGCCAACATTGTGTGTAGTATGATCTGAGTTCAGAAATTAGTTATGAGGAAAACCAAAATAAAAATTGACTGGCAAGTTTAACAAAGTCTTTTATAACTGTTATGACTCATATAGATGAGACCATTGC
>LOJH01009395.1:17300-28489 GCA_001685095.1 Ellobius talpinus
GTTCTCTGACGCCTGTGTGGATAAGCAGTATGAAGCCCAAGTTTCTTAGCAGCTCGGACCCGTCGCGGTTCCGTTCCCTCAGTCCGCCTCAGCAAACGTCTCTCATGGAGTGTGGCGCTGTGATGCATTGTTCTGGCCTGAACAGTCTCCAATAAAGGTTGTCACATACTCACTGCCTACAGAATTTCATTTATCATTAAGCGAATGACTGCAATTCAGTGATCTGATTTCCTTTTTAATGTTCAGTTGTACTTTAAAATAAAAAGATAAAATAAATGTGTTCTCTTCGTTTGATCACTTCTCAATTCTGACTTTGTAAAAAGAGTAGAAGGGCAGCTTCTTGACATGAGCCGTTGATTCTGTCCAAACAGACACAGGGATGCCACCAAAATTACAGCCCAGTGATGTCTCCCTGAGAGTGACGGGTTTGGAGGTGGGGCTCCGTGGTGTGTTTCCTTTAACACATGCAAAGCCGTTCCTGTGCTCCATGGTTTCCCGGCTTAATAAAAAGAAACAATTCATTTGGTGAATACTCTAGAATACAGTTTCCAGAGACCACACTGCCACTTCTCAACTGCCAGCTGTATTTTACTCTGCCTGTAACCAAGGAAAACAAGGTTGCAATACCATGCAAGCTAGGCTTCTCAGCGACAAGATGTCAATAGCCCTTGATTTTGTTGCTGTTGTCACTAATTTCTCCAAGTTTAGAAAAAAAAGTGTCATAAAAACAAATCGCCTTTAAAGACCCTTGCGTTGTTTGCAGGGCTTTCTCACAAGAGGCGTTCAGCAGACCTGCTGCAAATTTTGAAATCACTTTCAGTCACTAATACTCAGGCCCTTAGAAATGGCTGTCAGGCAGTTATTTATTTATTCGTTTGTTTCTTTTGAGTTTAGATTTTCCACCTTCATTGTGTTTTCATGCTGCCATTTTTACCATAAAATTGCATTTCCATCTAGGACAATGGCATCTGTTTTTTTGGTTTTTTTGTTTTGTTTTGTTTTGCTTTTGTTTCTTGCTTTGTTTTTTTTAAAAGCAAAAAGAGAAAACCAGACAATTTGTTTGGCAAATACGTGGGTTGATGACGAATCCTAAGTATTTCAGAGAAATGTCAGTGCTGGTGTCGAGAGCTTGCACTCCTGCATCTATTCTATGAAAATGGAACTTGGTGCCTTCTGTCCTGACAACCTCCACAGCATGCAGAAGTTTCTTTGTTTTTGCCGGGCATTGTCTGTCTCTTTTCACTGAAAGCCCACTCGATGGTTTCGAAAGATCAATTCTACTTTCCTGTGAATGTGTCTCTTAACCTTTTCCCTAGAAACTGCAGCAATATATGAGTGATTCGCACAAAAGGGGGACCTCGAAGATGAACAGCAAGGAAGCACAGGGTTATATTATAATTCACCAGAAAAGAGCATTTCACTAATCAGTACCCATAGCATACATTTGTAAGAGTGACTGCCTGACAGGTGAAAAATCTATTTTTTTTGACAGCGTACGTTTAGTCTTAAATCAATCCACCACAATAGTTCCTTTTCTTGCTTTGCACAAACTCTCTTTCACCTCTTGATAAACTGTACCCCTGTGAGCCATAGAATGTTCCTGATTCCTACCCTTTCCTGTGTAGTGGCAGTATTTGGATGGCTATGGGAAGCAGATTCATTTGGCAGAATGTTTTTATATGCATATCAGCAGAAGGCTAGGATTTAATGATTTCATGGATTAAAGGCTCAGTCCAAAACTGTGTACTACGCTGTGAAATACCTGCAATGTGAATTGGTTTTCTGACCCTCAGAGGCCTTGCTGAGGTATATGATTTTAACCTACTACGTGGAGTACAATGGTGATAAATCTTGACACAGATTATGTAATTTTCCCGTAGTGCTGTGTCTATTAGAGTTTCAAATAACCCAGTCTTTATGTATTTGGATATTTCAGGATATATCCCTCTGTACACACATACACACACACACACACACACACACACACACACAAGTTTGCCTGATTGAGCTTTGTGCCCTTTGACCTTCTTTTAGTAGTGTAAGCGGATGCCCTCCTGAGCTGACTGAATTCTTCTTATTTTGTATCTCCCGAATCCTTAAAAAAGAAAAGAAAAGAAAGACAGAGTAGAAAGGATGGCTCATCCGCTCACTAAAATATGCTGCGGATTGTGTGAGACTGGCTGAAGGCTTTTGACACTCAGGTCTAGGGATAACTAAAGGCTTTTGACACTCAGGTCTAGGGATACCTGTGGGCATTTGGTTTACTTTCTCTTCTGCTTGAGCTCCTCTTTGGTCTGGTCACAGAAGCTCATCTGAAGCAGTGTTCCTGAACATTAGCACTAGGCGACCAGAGAAGCCTGGCCTGCCCTAGAGCTGGGACCTGTAGTGACAGTGCCCTTGAACAACTCTCCTGCAGAAGAAAGGTTCCGGGGCACCTTAAGCACATTTTCAAAAGCAGAAATTATGGTCTCAAGGAGAGCATGGTATGGGCTACTCATTTCTCTCTCTACTCCTAAGAGGAAGTGAGCTTTGGTCAGTGTTCCTTCACAAACAGAGAGAAGACATGGTGAAATCCCGGGAACAGCACACTTAGGAGAAACAAACAAGGGAGGTAGAGCTGGAAAGACCACATCTCAAGGAGCGTCAGTGACTGCTCTGCAAGATGAAACCAGGCATCTTGCTATTCCTGACCAGTCCATTGTGGGCAGAGCCATCTGTAACGCCCAGGTCAAATGGATTGTGCCTATATGTGGTTGAACAATTGTGTATTCATGTGTGGCTCTGTGTGTTGCTCTTTGTGTGTGTATGCATGTAAAGAAAGACTGATTGTGCATATACATTCCTATAAGGGACCTATGCACATATAAATCATTATATGTGTCATATGGGTGTGTAGGTATTGTGTGTATTCCTATTTAAAAGATTATCACTATTCAGATTTTATTACTGTCCAGTCTTTATTAAAATTATCTTTCCCCTTCCTCTTCCACTTCTACAGTCTTTAACTCTCTGCTCTTAGTTACTCAATTTGAAGTCACAAATGTTATGCCCAAATCCTTGAAGTACCCCAAAAGCCAACAAGGAGACCGAGTCCTGTATGTAAAAGCAAAGAGCCTTTATTTTATGCAAGTTTACAAACTCAGTCTCTCCACATGTCCAACGTATTGGAATAAACGGAGAGCCCTGAGCTCAGTTAGAGTTGGGTTTTTATCGTAGTGAAGGTGGGAGTGAGGGGTTTCTGAGTTTCAGGACCGCTGATTGGCTGACAATTGTCTAGGGGTGTCTTGGCGAGTGTATGCTGGTAGGTGGTCCTATCTACAGTGGTTGGAACGTTAGGCATTTCCTTTGGATGGTCTGTTCTTGNCAACGTATTGGAATAAACGGAGAGCCCTGAGCTCAGTTAGAGTTGGGTTTTTATCGTAGTGAAGGTGGGAGTGAGGGGTTTCTGAGTTTCAGGACCGCTGATTGGCTGACAATTGTCTAGGGGTGTCTTGGCGAGTGTATGCTGGTAGGTGGTCCTATCTACAGTGGTTGGAACGTTAGGCATTTCCTTTGGATGGTCTGTTCTTGGGTGGTACTCAGGTAATCTTACTTTATGGTCCTTCCTGCAACCAGGTATTGCTTCAGGGTAAACTACTGAGACTCAGGCCTCTGTTAAACTTATTGATGGCTGAGTCCTACTCTGGCAGGTGATAACTGACATTACCTGGTGCAAGTGAGAAGGAAACACAGAACACGCAACAAACCCGCTTAGGAGTTTATTAGAGGGAGCATGTACAGGCCTGGGGAAGTCAGTATGCAGAGAGAGAGAGAGGAAGATGGCACATCCAGCTTTTAAAAATTGCCTAACTCAAGGGCACAAGGGGTTGACATGGCTACATCATACACAGATGACGGGGCTCACGCATGTGCGCAAAGCTGAGTCATACGTGGATGATGTAAACATGCATGCACATAAGGGCTTAGCTGATGTCATACGTGGGTCACACGACACCCTTTAACATCCTCGGGGGCATTAAGCACTTCTGCCTGAGGGTTTGTCTGCACATGCATGGCTCCTAGAACCTGGAATTATCAGTCTTATGTGGCTGAAATCATTACAATAATGGTTGGAAGTAAAGAACTTCCTTTGGGTGATCTGTTCATATTTAGCTTATCATGGCCGGCTTCTACAACAAAAAGCAAGAAAAAGAAGTGATCACACTCTTTCATGTTGATCAGATGAAAATACAATTGCCGTCTTCATGATTTTTGTTGGAAGGGTCATGGGTCAGAGCACACAGTGGACCACGAGCTTCTCCTTCACCTAATGGCTTGAGAAACACGGAGCATTTGCTGGGTGAGTGTAAGTCAATGCCCAGATTCCTTCCGTGTTAGCTTGCTTAATTCTCCCAGCTGGCAGGCCTCACCACCCGGGTGTTTCTCACCCACAGAAATTCCTCCTCTCCCTCTTGGGTCTTTGTAACACGGCCTGCACTTCTTTCCCCCTAATTATTTGTGTTTCTTGTTTACAAATAAGGCAGTAAAAGTTCAACATCCCCCAAATTTTCTATTAGATTTCTAGAAACTAAAGCCAGACAGGACCCTACGGACATTCAAATTCAGTTTCATTCTTTACTGATGGCTGTGTAGAGTCCATTCCTAGCAGGCAGCAGACTTTGGGGCTGAGCTAGCAAGCTGCCATGGAGGTTGACAAGGACCCTTCAGAGGAAGGCTGGCAATCTATGTCATGGCAGAGCCTGGAAACAGAACAAAAGGCATTTCCTTTGGGAGGCTCAGTGTGGTAATTTATATTTGGGAAAGTGCTTTGTGAGCTGTAAAGTGGATGCAGGAAGTGGGAGCCATTTTCCTCTTTTCTCTTTCATAACTATTAGTGCACCGGATGAAAGTTGTGCCACGGGTTTTTAAGATAAAGTGGAGTAAAAACGAGAAAAATCTAGGTGCACATTTCAAAGATGGCTTCTATTATGTTGCAAACTCTAGCAGTTTTCAGCTGTCTGATCACTCAGCACTCTGGGCCAGAAGGAGCCCTTCCTCACAGAGAGAGAACACCTGATCACAGAGAGAGAACACCTGATCACAGAGAGAGAACACCTGATCACAGAGAGAGAACACCTGATGGGAGTGGGTGAGGTGGGCGGCAGACCCTGCTTATTTCTGCCTTTTAGATCTGACCATATTTTTCCAGTTGGTGCCTGAAGTGACTATTATTTAACCTGATTAAGTAGATCTCTTCATTTTCTTTCATACAAACATGATTCTCATATTTCCTCTTGTATGAAACCAGCAAGTGTCCAGTCGCCTCAGCAAGAAATGGAGGAGGTTGCCTCTCCTCCTAGACCTGCTTCCTTCTACTCTCTCCCCGAGTCCATTTGCATCACCCAAGTCAGCCATATCAGTATGAAGCTCCCCTTCAGCTGCTGCCCTCACTTTGGCCTCTCACCAGCTGTAGTTGTGCCTGACCCTCCTCTAGCCTTGCTGCTCACTCCTTGCACCCCCAAACCAGGCTCGCCTCACAAGTTTGATGAGATGGACACACTCTATGGTGTGATGGTCTCCAGAACTTCACAGTGCCCCAAGGAACAATAGTGCCTCGGCATAGGGGCCCATTCCATCATGGCCTTGGCTACGACTTCCGTCTCCACAGCCCACACTCTCATCCTGCGGCTCGATTTTGTTTCTTGAACACGTGATCTTGCACACACAGTGTCTTTGAACACCTAACATTGAATTCTCCTTTCTCTTTCTGCTACCTTTACCGATTAAATCCATTCCTTCAAGTCTTGACTTTTGTTCGGGAAGCTAACTTTGACTTTCCTGTCTCAGGCCAGTGGCTATTCTCATAGGGCACTGTCCATTCTGCGTTATTGAACACTGTATATTCCACACTGGATCGTGAGCTGTACATGATTAGGGACAAAGAATATACAATTCATGAATGTTCTGGGTTTTCCCTAGTGGTGAATAGACACGCTAAGCTCAAATAAATTTCAAATACAGGAAATAGCAATGAATGACTTTGCTGTGTGACCTTGGAAAGTCGCTTACATATTCGGCCCTCTGTTATCTTTATGATTAACATTAGAACCAAGAATTTAAGTGAAATTAAGGTAAATTCTAGTTTTGATCTATTTATGAATATGTTGTTACATATTTCTGATATATAAGAAATACATTGGTGCTTTCAAACTAATGATACTTTTCTGTATTTGAAAATGTCTATAATCCTTCCCCGCATCTAGTTCACACTTCTGCTGGACATCTTCCTAATGGATCCAGTATCTGCCCACCATTCATGCTAGAGATCCTGAAGAATTCACCCTTAACAGTTTTATGGACAAATGGAAAGATTTTATAAGAAATATATTTTTGTTTAGAAGAATTCAGCCTACAAGAGAGCAAAAGTCTCAGAAGGAGACACATTTTCAGTTTTTCTTCAGGTTGCTTAAGTATGATCAGTTCTTCTCTAGGCTGTTTCAAACCTCGGGAAATTAAATAACCATTATTCATTTGGTGCCTCCGTCTTTAAAACACAGGTCTTTCATGCATAGGTGAAGAATCCCAACACATTTGGTGGATTTATAGCTTGTTCATGTGCAAAAGCAGCTGAGACGCAGCTCACGGTGCAGCGGGGTCGCAAGGCATTTGAGCACCAACTATTCAGACAAGGAGTTTTTGGATTTCGTTCTTAGTTTTTGGACAGTCCCACAGGTGAGGAATGCTCCTATCTGCTGCGCGAGGAGCCAGTTTGGAGAGCATCACGCGCATCAACAGGCACAGACACCGGACTTTCTCCCTAGGGAAGCAGAGAAAGGTCACAGCTTTGTACAGGGAAGATGATCCCATTAAGCACCAATATGCAGCCAGCACGCGGTGCCCACAGCAAAGCTAGCTGTGCATCTCTAGCTTGACCTGGTATCATTGTCTTTGCTCTTTCTGATTCAGAAATACGACCAACTTTCGAAGGTTTGTGTCCTGGATGTGTCGCATTTTTTTTTTTTTTACCTTTTCTCTGTTTTGTGGAGCTTTTGTTGGGACACATTTCCTTTGTGATGTCATGGGGTGGGGATTAAATCTCTACTGCAAGGATAATTCTCCATTTTATTGCCTTCCCGGGCAAAAATTTATTCCTTAGACTTCCTACCAGGCTGGACTACCAATAAATGATATTACCTGGCTGGAGAGGCTGGATCCTTTGAGATGGGGAAGGAAAATCACGAGAGACAGGTGATTCTGATCCAAACTGAGATTCAGACCATGGATGGGTACTGTCCTGCGAAGAGGTAGTGTACCACCCTGGTGGTCCAACAAGACAAGGAGCCAGCTCAACAAACAGAAAGTCAAGAAACCAAACAGAACTCGCCCTACCTCTGCTTATTCAAATACCACCCACAAGTTTCTGAGAGAGGAACATATGCAGAGCATATTTGGAAACATTATAAGGCATGCATAAAGTACAATATTAGTCAATTTTATATGCTCGGTCGCATGAAATCTGTGTGTTTAAAAAATATAATAATTTGCATTTCATGGCTTTTGATAACCTCAGGAGTGCACTTGAAATTCAGCACATGCCCGCAGTACCTCCCCGCTCACCCCATTTTTAACTGAAGACCAATGGTTTCTATTAAGGGATCAGGCAGGGCCTCTGACAAGCCAGTCAATAACTATGTGAGGTTACTTCATTAATGCTATAATGGCTGATAGAGTGAGAGGCAAAAAAACAGGTTCCTGACAGCAGCAAATGAAAATGATGGAGCTTCCTGGAGCAATGCGCCTTTCCTTTGTCATTGTCTTTTGCTTCGCTTATTCAAAATGTGGCATTTATGTATTCAGTCTTGATGAATGTTGCCGGCTTTAAGTACTTTTTCCATCTCTAATGCAGTACCGATTGCACATTGTTCTTTCCTTCTCTCCCTCTCCCGTCTCCCTCTCTATCCTCATCTCTCTCTCTCTCTCTCTCTCTCTCTCTCTCTCTTTCTTTTCCTATAACCTCTGCTGTCAAGGCATTGCAGGCTGAAGGGTTGCAGGCACTGGCTAAATAGCTTTTGTGCTGTAAACGGCGAGGGTGACGGGACGATGCATCATGAGTGCGGCTGGGTCATAGAGCAGTGTGGGCAATGGGAGAAGGACCCTGCAGCTACAATGCTGCGGGTCTCGCTGGCCACGGACATACTCTTTCCCATTGAAGCCAGGCTAAGAACTCCGAAGAAAGTGTAGACATCTCGGTGACACTCAGATAAGCATGTGATTAGGGGAGAAATGCTCACAGTGGGTGAGTCAGGAAGGCAAGCAGCATGTCTCAGGCACTTCGGCTAGTGTTAAGAACTGCACAGGTCAAATGAGAGTTCACTGGTAGATCTGGATTCTACAGAGCTAAAGTCAGTTTTAGTTTGTCTAGGTGGGGTGGGTATAGGCTGGACCTTGCTTTTTGAGGGGATTGTGCTCTTTGTTTCAATTAATAAGGAGGAATGCAGCCCCACAGGTTTCTGGCATTGAGGAGAAGGAGATGCTGGAAGCCAGATAAGAAAGGCAAGAATTTTTTTCTTTTTTGAGTTGTTACTGGATCCCCTAGGAGGGCATGGTCAGGCAAAATATAGACATGCAAAGAGTGAAGAACTCTTTGGTATCTATGCCAGTATGGCTTTGCATAGCATCAGGGAGCCAGATTTTCCCCATCTCTTGTACCTTTGGTGCCATGAGAGTTGTGAGCTCCTTTGGAGGGTGAAGATGGAATAAGTCAATTGATGTAGACTTCTATTTTCATCTCATCAGCCTTCACCAGCGAACCAGACTGCTTTACAGAGTGCTCCTGTGATGCTGGCAGAACGTCAGGCCCACATCAGCACAGTCAGAGGGACAACTCCGGCAGCAGTGAAAAATACCATGGCTCTAATTCCATATGGCAGCCCCCACACAACGTGGGTGGCAGGACACAGCCACAAACTGCCACCATGTGTTTTAGAAACAGACTCAGATCCCCTGTCAAAGAGGCCGTACCCAAACATAAACAAAAGAGAATCACCCCACAGTTAGATGCTCGGTTATGATCTGGAAGTCCAGGTGACTTCCGTAGCCAGAAGTACCTTAGAAGAAAGGGTTGACCTCCATTTCCCTGTGACTCCATCTCAGAATGTGACAATGCTCACCGTTGCTGTTTGTCTACTGCAAAGCTCGGCAAGAAATTCTGGCCATTTGAAGGCTGAGCTGGAATAACAAGAGTACTACAGTGAGGGCAGCCTCCATTACTTTGGTAATTACAGAATTCTACTGTCATTGTGATGTTTTCTTGTGGATCTTCCTAATTGCTAATACTATTGGCATTATTCTATTTGGGAAATATGGGCTGAATAATGATATTACTGCCTCCCTGCAAAATATTTATGCTAAAGTCCTAAATTTTATCATCTCAGAATGTGACCATGTTGGGAAGTAGGGGCTTTAAACAGGAAACTAAACCAAAATGGGGAGTCATTCAATAACAAATCAGAATTGGGTCTTAATCCCTTATACCTGGAAATCAGGACTCAGAGAGGTGCAGACCGAAGAGACCACACTTACAAATTGAGAGTCCTCAGAAGAAATTACACCTACTAACACCCCAACCCGCGTTCTCTTAGCTTTCAGCTGTCTGTAACAGTGGCCCTAGCTGAGAACTCTAAGAGGTACCCTATGCACGGAGGCTCAGCAAGCTGGTTAAAGTGATAGAACCATTTCCTCGGTTCACCTCCTTGTCATCCCCCACCCCATGATCATTTTCAAGAATCTACAGCACTTGCTGCACCCACAATTTTACCTTGAACTCACCAGTGGGAGACCACAGAGAACATACAGGCTTAATGGTATCTTTTGAAAGTTTCCTATTGGTATGATGTCATATGGCATGTTTTGTGAGCCCTGTTTGGATTTTGACATCTGTTTGGTTAAGTATCATAATAACCTATCCATTTTAATTGCTGTATAGAACTCTGTGGCACACCACCATTCATTTGTATAGTTCCCTACTGGAGGCATTTGAATTATTTCTATATTTTATTATAATTAGCAATGCCACCATGAATAATCTTGTGTATGTACCCCAGATGTCCAAATAGATGAGTTTCTATGGTTTATTCTCAGTGTAGGAACTGCTGAGCCTTACACATGTGGCTGAATTGTTGAGCTCACAGCGGCACTTTTATCTGAGAGTAAAGCATACTCTTTCCCTTTATGCGCAGAATCTCACCAACACTTAGTGGTGCTGGACCTTGAGACTTTCTTATAGTCTGTCAGGGTAGCATTGCGCCCCTTGGCAGCCACAGTCACAACCGTCTATGTTTGTTTTACAACCTTTAAAACCTAACAGTAGTTCCTTGAAGGAGGCACAGTTTCTATTTCCTGATTTACAGAGAAAGCAATTAACTTCATAACACTTAAGGTGCTTGCTCAAGAACAGTAAGGACTATGTGATTTAGCAATGTTCATAATGTATCTAATCCCAAAGCCTGCTGTTGTTTGGGTTTCCTCAAAAGCATTCCCCACAACAAATGCCTTGGGTGCTTCTAGCCTGGGAGATCATTCCAAGTAGTGCACACTAGATTATGAGGAAAGCCAACAAGGATAGAAAGATGCTAATGAGCAAATTGCCACCACAGGGCATTGGAATTCCTTCCTTCTGGTGGCGTGTCTTAGTGGTGATGCACTTTAGAATTATCTCACTCAGTTATGGGGACGCTTAGTTATTCATTTATCCACTCCCATTATTCAGAATTTGAATTTTGAGGTGCTTTATTTTAAGAACTGACTAGACTTCCCCAAGTCATAAAATCCCCATTCAGAGGAAGAGTTAAGGCTCCTTCCCAAGGCCCAGTGCAGCTGCAGGAACACACGGTGGGTCAGATGAACTGGAGGCAACATGAGACCTAGCCTGCCTCTGGCATTGTCTGCCAGAGCAGGAGAAATCTCCCCATTGGCTTCTTTCCCTAATGACATAACCAGGAAGAAACCACATTATCACCCCTTGGTTCTTTAGTTGAGGCTTGCCCACTACAGCAGTGCCAACCCCATCAGGGCCTCCAACATGCTCCCCAGTGGAAATTCTGTGTGTTGCTTTTATTCTTTCTTGGTTTTAATCATTATGCTTTGTATGTGACAGCAATGATGGAGGAGGGTCATCTGTCTATGTGTTACTTTAATTGGTTAATAAAGAA
>LOJH01009396.1:0-13976 GCA_001685095.1 Ellobius talpinus
CCACACTGACATCCAAAGGAGCTGTACCAGTTTGCATTCCCACCAGCAATGCAGGAGTGTTCCCTTTACCCCACAACCTTTCCAGGATAAGTTGTCATCAGTGTTTTTGATCTTGGCCATTCTTACAGGTTTAAGATGGAATCTCAGAGTTGTTTTGATTTGCATTTCTATGATGACTAAGGATGTTGAGAATTTCATTAAGTGTCTTTCAGCCATATGAATATACCTGGAGACTTTTCTGTGTCCCTGGACTGGTTTCTCTCCAACCTGCCAGTCCCTGCAGCTGCTTATAAAATAATAATTCAGAGGCTTAATAGTAATTATAATTGCTTGACTGATGGCTCAGGCTATTATTGGCTAACTCTTACATATAAATTAACCCTTTTCTAATAATCTGTGTATTGCAACATGTCTCATGGCTTACTGGTAATGCTCTGGCATTTTACTCCTCTGGCAACTGCTGATATCTCTCTGACTTGGCTTTCTTTCTCTCTGTATCTCTGCTTGGATTTCCTGCCTAGCTATATTCTGCCTTGCCAAAGGTCAAATGGCTTTATTCATCAAGCAATAAAAACAACACATATTTGCAGCATACAGAATGACATCCCACATCATACAAGTGATTTTTATTGTTTTTATGAACATATATACCTGACAGAAGTACCTTTGAGAGAAAGAACTTATGTTGGTTTATGCTTTCCGAGATTCCAGTCTACAGTTCTTGGTTCCACTGACTCTGAGCTCACAATACAATAGAATATCATGATTTTATGAGCATGTAGTCACAGCGGGCTGTTCTGTTTGAAGCGAAGAGAAAGCAGAGAACAAAAATGGGGCCAGAAACCAGATAAAATATTTAAAGACAAAAGACATGGACTCAAGATCAACTTCTTCCTGCTAGGCCCAATATCCTAAAGTTTACACTATCTTTTAAAGCAGTGCCCCTATCTGGGGATCCACACCTGAATCTGCAGGGGATATTTCACATTCAAGCCATGATATCATATGAAGCTGTTGTGAAGCCTAAGTGAAACACTATATACACACATGTACATACATGTGTGTGTGTGTGTGTGTGTGTGTGTGTGTGTGTGTGTGTATTCCGGGAACTTCTATTAGGGTAGGGGTCACCAGACACACTGTAGCCATACTGAAAATATTTGATAAATGAATGACTATATGAAACATCAAGGATGATGGCTGCCATAACAACAGACCACAGATTGAATGGTCTAAACAACAATGAAAAAATTTTTTCCCATTGGTCTGAAAGCTTGAAGTTCATGATCTTAGTTGTTAAGGCTTCTCTTTCTGGTTTGCAAGTGGCTTTGCCTGGTTTCTCTCTGTTGATGCATTCTTCCTAATCTCCTCTTCTTGTAAGCTGTATTGGAGTAGGGCTTACCTGCTTGACCTGATTTTTCTTTAATTACCTCTATAAATGCCCCACTGCCAAATACAGTCACATTCTGAGATGTTGGGGGTTAGGAATCAAACCCAGGAATGCAGTGCTCCACAGTGTCTCAGAATGAGTCATTTTTTTAACAGCCTTCATTTCTATCTGCAGCCTTCTCTCTCTCCACTCCCAGCAATAGGTTGTGCTACATAAACAGAATCTTACAGATTAAAGTAAAACCAGTATGAAATGCCTTCTGAAAAAAATCAGCTAGTCTTATACAACACACAGAAGGATGAACTAATTTATAAAACTGTCTATCATATTTAAAATCTCCATTGTTCCTTTAGCAAGAAAGAAAATAATAGTTCTTCAAGACCCTTTCTGCTGGGCACATGCTTATTTCATTCAGTGACTTCATTCTAGGTAGACATCATTGTTTCATTTTGGAATGGAAAACTGGACTTTGGATGACATGAAGTATTTGTCCAGGGACTTTTTTAAATCCCACATTTCCCCTAAGCTCTATAAGCATAGATCGAGACTGTCTTTGAGGGAATAAGCATAGGGCAGCCTCAGGGCTCTATACAGAAAGCACTGAATATATAGTAAAGTAGGAGTGGCCACATCCTTCAGTAGATTGAAAAAGTCAGTCAAGAAGTGACAGATGTCATACTTGAGTTCAACACTAACTTGTTTAATTTGCTCTTATTTTTAATATAGAATTTCACCCTGTCCCAAAGTAGAAAGAAGCTAGTCTTCCACCCTGTTTGAAAAGCTTTTGAAACTTCAGAGCTGGCCTAGGCATTGGGAGATGAATTGGGGATAATGGGTGAAGTGGAGGAAGTGCTCCAGGTCAGAGGTCAGGGGTGATAAGAAACTTTCCCTTACATGCATAAGGATGTATAAAATGAAAACACCATTAGGCATCTACAACACAGAATCTACCCAAAAACAAATAAAGTAAAAGTCAAGAAAAGAGTTTGGTCTGCAAAAACTTTGCAAGTTGTGGAAAAATTTAAATACCATCTTAGTGACTCATCCTTTATTTTGTGCTTAACAAACAAGGAATTCTGAGAACAGAGGTTTACTTCTGGGTTTAGGGTCAGAGGCAAGGTAGGGCTAGGACTGGGCTTTGGAAAGACCAGATGGTTGCTCTGTCTTTATCAGATACCTTTGCATGACCAGGCCATCTATCCTCTGTGAGGCTTGTCATCACACAAGGGAGAAAGGCTGACACCGACCTGAAGGAGAGGTAGGGTCAAATGAGATGAATGATGCCGCTGTGATGGAAGCTGTGGTGTGGCTTTCACTTTCTCACCCAGGGCAGGGTGGTATTGACCCTACAGTTTCATGGTCTCATGAGTCTTTGTGACTGTTGCACCCTTCCTTTGTCTTCAATTTGATGTCCTTTCTTTGGATAAATGGAGTAGACTTCTAAATGTTATTCTGTCTCCAAAGTAAGAATTTAGGTGTGTAGATTCTTTCTGTGTCTTCCAATTTCCTTGTAAAACAAAACCTACACATCTTTGTGTAATATGAAGGTTCTTTCCAAATTTACTTTTATTATTTCACCATTCTCATATTTCCCTGAGTCTCATCCCTGTCCAAGTGTCTCCTGCTGGAGAATTATCTGCTTTAAGGAAGTACCATGCTCCCTGGTCTCTGTAAGGCATTCTTTTTTTTTCTTTCTGAAAATACCTTACAGCCTCACAGGTTCTTGCCTTTTCTCAGTGTGCAGTCTTAACCTTGGCTTACATGAAATGGGATAGAAATTTTACTTAATAAGGTGGTCGTGAAATTCAAATAACCTAATTCATTATACGGTGGGAGACCAATGGTAAGTTCTCAATAAATGTTTAGACTGCCACTACTTTACTGCTACCATTGCTTTTTCAAACACCAAAGAACCAGAGCTCAGTCTGTGGGAGGTGGGATTGGAGAAATTTCTCTGGAGGAAATATACAATATTCTTTCTATAAGTTAAAGTAGGGGAGATAAGAATGCTGAAAAGCCTCGCAGGCTCAAAGGTAGGGCAGTACAAAGTGAGTATGGGGAATGGAAGGTTGATGAGTGTGGTGGTTTTAATAATAATGGTCCATGTAGAGTCAAATGTTTGAATGTTCAGTCACCAGGGAGTAGAACTCTTTGAAAAGATTAGATGAATTAAGAGGTGCAGCCTTGTAGAAGGAAGTATGTCACTGGTGGTAGGCTTTGAGGTTTTAAAATCCCATGCCAGGCTCAGGTTCTTTCTTTCTCTGACTGGATTCTTTAGTTTAATATTATTATCAGTGGTTGCATTTATTCTCCTCCTAGAAAGCTGAATTCTTACAATGTGCAGTGGATTGGGAAGGGCTTTGGAGATGGGGCAAGGCAGGAAGTGTACTTCCCAGAGTGCAGATGCTTCACCACATCCCTGTGAGTTCCCTGTCACACGCTGCCTTCTTTAAGTGCAGATGGAAAGAGTGGGCATGTATTCTCTACTATTTTGCAGCCTCTCCTTTGTTATTGACCTTGATGCAGCTGTAGCAAAGAACAGGCATTCAACCCTTGATGGACAAGCATTTGACAGAATTCACATTGGCTTTAGCTATTAAATTGAAAGCTGCCTAAAATATAGATATCACAAAGGGTGAAATTCAGTTCAAAGGCTCGACTAATACTTATGTGAGTGTCCACGTGCTAGGTAATGTGTTGGCTTGCAGGCTCCCAGGACATTCCGTCTCTAAGGAGGCAGGCAGGTGGGGAGGAACTCAGTTGACTCACAGTGGGATAATAATCCAGACATCTAAATCTCAAGAAAAATTACAGGTACAAATGTTTAGCAGGAGAGACATAGTCAGGAACTACCAGGACAATCTTCCCAACACTCACACTCACAGATGGCATATTTATTCTGTCAGTAATTCTGTTTCCTGGACTGAGGCTGCCACATTTCTTTTAAAAGATGTCACCAGTGTTCTGCCCTCTGTGTGCAAACCTTGCCACCTGGAGAAAACAAGCCCAGAATGGTTTTGTATTTTGTTTGCTTCCAGGGTTCCATTACAGGATCCTTCAGACTAGCCACAGGATTCCACAAAGAGGGACTGTGTGATGGAGAACAGAACCCTCCTGAGACTGAGGCCTGAGACGTCAATTAGAACCAACCCTGGTACCATGACCTAACAAAGCTCTCAGAATTCACTCCTCCCTCTGTCCTTATTCAAGATGGAAATCACCTTATTAAGTCTTGTGGAGTGTGAGGATGGCTGTTCTTGGGACTTAGATTACTTACTTAATGGGAGAGAAAAATTTGAACAAAAAACCTGGCTCTGGTATTCAATAATTAATAAGTGAATTTCAGCTGGGCAGATTTGATCCTGAGAGACTTGCAACTGTAACTCCACTTGATATGGACCACAGTTAACTCTTCTTGGGTTTGAGAACATGGACAGTTGATATCTGCTTTCTATTTTGTACATGATGAGATGGGTTTGGGTATGTAGCACAGTCGTAGAGTGATTACCTAGGAAGTGCAAGGCCATGAGTTTGGCTCTCAGCTATGAAAAGAAGAAAAGAAATTTAAAATGATAGGATGAACTAAATTATCCCTAAGCTTCTGTCAGAATTGCCATTTGAGGACTTAAATAGGTTTATAATGACAAGGATTCTAGAGTTCCTAAGTCTGACCAAGCTTAGAAGCAGCATTAGAATGTATTTTGTATCCAGCCCTATAGCCGAAGATTGAATGGTTTGGGTGCAGGCATAGAAATATGTTTTTTTCCCTCTATGTTGTGGTAATTGTAGTCACCCTGAATCCATATGGCTGATGTTCTCTGAGATACTGGAAGCTCCTTGTAGATGACTACATCTAGGGGATTTTTGTACTTTCTTAACATCTTACTAAGGAAAACCACTAACATCTACCCAAATTCCCAGCTCCCATTCTGGATTATAGGTCATGTAGATCACAAGCTGCAGTATTCAGATCATTCAGGGACTGAGGAGAAGGCTTTGTGTTGCACCTTTTGATTCCCCCATATTGCTAGTATACAGCTCCAAAGACACAGTGTACTTTAGGGAGGGAATAAACCCTTTGATCTCTGACTAGACTGACAGTAGGCCAGGAACTTGGGAGTGTCCCAATTTTCCCTGTCTGAAAAATGGGAGCCACAGCTAGTCTCACATGTCCTATGTCACTAGCAACATTTTCTTTAAAGCTCACAAATGCTTTGGAGATTAATAAGGGCAGTGCTTGGATTTAACATTGACAGGGAGCCAACAGTCCTGTGTGCTGGAAGGAGCTTAGAATGAGAGAGGATCTGATTTCATTCCAAGTACTGAAGTATCAGACATCTTTGCAGAAACCAAAATAATTTTTGAACTAAGAACTGAGAAGGAAGGGGGCATTTTGGAGGTTTGGGAATAAAGAGGAGGATTGGAAGAGATGCTAATAGAACATCCAGGTCCATTTGAATGAGGTTTGTAAGTGAGAATTCATTTATATAATCTTTTAAATTTATGGTTAATTATTTATTTTTATGAGTATGAATGTTTGGTATACAGGCAATCATGCGTTTAAGTGCACCACACACAGACATCAGATTCTCTGGAATTGGAGTTACAGACAGTTGTGAGCTATTGTATACGTGCTGGGAATTGAGCCTGGGTCCTTTGCAAGAGCAACAAATGCTCTTAACCACTGAACAATATCTTTGCCCTTCCCATCATCATCTTGTTTTTGTGTTTTCCAGTGGGATTCAACTTCCTGAGGTAGGTACTGGATGAGTTCATTTGCACGGCCAGGATTTCTGTTTTGTAAGAGGAATAGAGTGAAAATAAGAGAGGCGAGGTAGGCCAAGGGATAAAACATGCAAAGAAACACCTCTGAATATCCTTAGGAATTGAAACACACTGGTAGAGGGGCACACAGTGAGATACAGGATGAAACAAGGTTGGTTCACTAATTTCCTACTTGCTGAAGTCATTGTTCTCTCCCAAAGAGGGCAAATGATAGATGCACTATGAACATGGAGAATTTTCAGAGGATACTCTACCAGGGAAGGTACATTCATTTACTTCACCATTAGGGCTTTGGAAGTTTGTTTTCAGAGTCTTGCAGAGCAGAAAAGGACTCCTAACTGGATGTTTGTGACTCTGATACCATTTCTTATTCAGGTTATTATTTGCACTTGTGCTCGGTTTTGTGTGTGTGTGTGTGTGTGTGTGTGTGTGTGTGTGTGTGTGCATGCACATGTGCATATATGTGTACTAGATACCAACTAACTCTAAAACATACATAAATATCAAACATTCAAAATGAGTTTTAAACATAAATATAAGTGAAAATTCTAGCATTTTCTTGTTCCAGTTAGAGCAGTTTTCCTTCCCTTAGTAATCACTGCTCTGAAGATTGTTCTCCAGCTCCCAGCTTTCTAAGATTCACCAGCAGATCTTACCCATAGTCCCCTATTGTGGATCTTGAGGGGGTTAGGCTACAACCTGCACTTCACCAACTCCTAGAGGATGCTAGCACTGTTATCCAAAACTTTACTTGAGGCAGAGTAACTCTAGACTTCAGTGTGCAGCTACAGCTCTAGTGATTTGTGACACACACTACTGATATCTTTTCAATGGAAAGAGCAGAAAAGTGAGGAAAGGAAACTTTAGGTACCAGTTTATGTAACTATATTGTGTCATATACTAAATGGGGACTGTTTTCATTCCCCTTGACAATAATTGTTACACCCATTTTACCAATTGGTAAAAGTAATTGTGTACCTGTATTCATGTGGTAAATAAATGCAGAATAAGCAATAAAAAATTAGGTCAGTTCTCATAACAAACATAATAGCATGTTAATTATAAACAGTTTAGAACACAGTAGCATGTAGGCAGATTTTTCTACCCAGCTCCTAAATCATGACTTGAAGACTTATTTTTAATTATGAAAGCTTGACAGATAGCTTAGGCTTGCCCTACTAGCTCTTATAACTTAAATTAACCAATTTCTATTTATCTACGTGTTGCCATATAACTTCTGCAAGTCTTGCTCCCTTTCTGTCTGGCTCACAGCCCTCCCTTCTTCTCAGCTTACTGTGTGCCTGAAAATCCTGCCTTGCTTTTTATTAGACCATTCAGCTTTTTATTAAACAAATCAGAATGACATATCTTCATAGTTTACTAAAAGATTATCCTACATTTCTCTATTTTTGTCTAAAAAAGAAAGGGTTAAATTCTAATACAGGAAAACTTTATATAATAACAATTATCAGGTAAGAATTACATTTGCAATGTGTAGTCTATTTGCATTTGGCAATTTTGAAGAAAATACTTTACTATTTATGTTATCATAGTGAGTTCAAAGTTCTGTATCTAATTTATCTTTTATCATAACTAAGGAAAACTACAACTATGACTTTATCTAATCTTCACCTTCATCAAAGATCCCAGAAGGATATAATATTAATTTAGTAAATAAAAAGTATAGAATAAGAAACTTCTAAAACTAAAAAAAACACACCCAACAGAAACAGCTGGCTGATTAGACAGTCACCCAAGGTTTCTGTGCAGTGTGGGGGCATCCATCTTTGGCCTACAGGCCTAGAATATCTGACAAATTTTTCTGTGAAGTAGAAATTTTTGAAGGACTGCCTTACCCTGTCTTGGAAAAGTTTGGCAGTCACTTTTCTTTGTGTCCTGCTTGTCAAGTTTAGAGAGCATACTGTCAGCAGTTGGGGCAAGGTCAGTTTCTTGTCAAAGTGGTTTGTTTTTGTCATAAAGAAATCAATCTCCTTATGGAGGTTCTTTGACACCCATTATCCTTTCTTTGAAGTAAATTGGTAATGACAGAAGATGTGCCTCACTGTCATAAAAACTTTATGTTATTTAAACATTTTAATGCCATATTCTGTCAGTCTTTGAAGTGTTTGAAGATATTTATCTATCTAAAAGATATCTCTATATGACCTTGAAAGTATACCTAGCATGACTATAAGTCTGATAGTTATGGATGACTATTTAACCTTTATTTATTTTCTTAAATAACTTTCAAAGACTAAAACTAAAATAACCCTTTTAAGTAAGCTGCATTTCTACAAGAGTAGAAACATTTACAATATAATAAAGATAATTTGAAATTTTTTGTCAATATACATAAAACCATACTTGTAGTTGCTTTTTTAAATAACAAAGATAATCTTAAATTTCTACCAATATACAAAAATTCATACCAATGTAAAATATTTAAGACTTATAGTTGCTTTTTTTAGTTTAAAAGTAGATTCAATAATCTACCTTTTCATCATATTATTTCTATATTCCCCTATTTTTTAGAAGACCCCTGAATATAATCTCTTTTGTTTAGCCTTTTTCCTGCTTATTACCAATAACAACTTATAACCAACCCCTCTAAACTAAACTATGACAAACATCTATAACCTATAGAATACCATAAACCATCCATCCCATCTCTTGGAAATATGCACATCATGTTCTCTAAACTGCTTCCTACTGTCTGGGGGCACTGGCATCTTTAGGAGAGCCTGGGAAAATTGGGATAATGATCAAGTCTTGGGATAGTTAGCTGCATTATTTGTTGTTAAGTCTCTATGCAATGGGAAAGTGCAAGCCTTACCCAAAGTCCTGGCTGGAGTAGTCTATGAGACTAGACTGTCTCATTAAGCAGCCTTGAAACTGTTTTGGAAGTGGAATTCTGAAGAAACTGTAACAGAGGCATTTTTACAGGCTGAATCACCTGGGCCACCCATTTTTCATTGGTGTCTGGTCCCCTTGCTCTGAGAACACATAAACTTTCAAACATATAAACATACATATCTACATTAACATAAATATGGAATGTACAGTATACACAAGTTAATCAAGTCTCCCCCAGTCAAATCTGATCTCTATTAATCTGGAAGGAATCCACAGTCTTTTGTTTTGTGTAGAAACAACAGTTTAATCTCTCCCTCAGCACCACACATTGTCTGACTTCCATTTTGAAGTTAAAACATTTTTTTAACTATAAAGGTTGGTTTAATTTAGCAATTTTCATAATCAAATATCTCTCAACAGCTATTGTTTATTGTACATTAGCATTTTAAAAATTAAAAGTTAACAAGACACCATATAGGATCCAGAGGTGAATCTCATATCAGTTGTACATTTTATTACCACTCCTACAACAAAGGAAGGGACAATCTGTACTGTGGAAACTGCATGCAATTGGATGTAGCATGTTGAAGCAATTCTCATTGCAGATGGAGCAAGCTCCCTAAGCAGAAGTAGGATAGGGGCTGGCTAGGTATACTTTCCAAGTCTTCAGTGAATTCCATTGGCTTGCAGAGTATATTTAGAGGAAATCTAACTGTTTCTGTCTCAATGCTCCTATCTAAAAGTTCATTTATGGCCTTTCTATTGTGACATCTTCCTTCTTCCAAGCTGGCACAGCTGATAATATGTCTGCAGCCATTTCTTAAATATCGTATTATCATTGTTTGAGCTTCATGTCCTCAGCTACACACACACACACACACACTGTATCCTCTTCTCTCTTATTCTTTTCCTTCCCCCTTCTCCCTCTTTTTTCAATAACCTCTTTATTATTTTTCTTTTCTTTTTTCCTGTTCTTTCAGTTTTTGCTTTGGAAAACAAAAGAGCCCAGAGAGAAGATTTTAAGAATGAATCAATATTTACAAAGCACATACTATGTGTTAAGTTTGATGCTAAATAACTGTTAGAATCCTTGCTTGATAGATATGGAGGACCAGAGAAATAATAAAAAAGAATCTGCCTCTTCACTGTGAAATTAAGAATTTTATGCATTTTATTGACGTGCTTAAATTTTTCAGCACTCTGACTTTTGAATAGGCACTTTATTTATTTATTTATTATTTATTTATTTATACTGTGTATTCAATTTCCATTAAATAGGGGATATGTATGCACGGGAGGAAGGTTAGAATTAAGAAGCACAAATTATATGAACCCTGCTCTAGTTTCATCTCTGATAATGTGATAAGAATATCCTGACAAAAAGTAATCTAGGAGAGGAAAGGTTTATTTGCCTTCTAATTCCAGATTATGGTCCACCATCATGGCATAGTCAAGTCAGGAACTTCAGACAGCTGGTCAACATCACATCCATAGTCAAGAGCAAAGAGGAATTGGTACATGCTTCCTTGGTTGTGCTTAGCTTGATTTCTCTGCTCTTACACAGTTTCGGACCCCTAGGGAATGGGCTAAAATTAATTAAATTTATTAATATGGACTAGACATGCTCACAGGCTCATCCAGTGTGGACAATCCTTAACTGAAGTTCTATTCATGTGATTTTAGGTTGAGTCAAATTGACAATTTAAGCTAGTCATCAGAAATTTCTGAAGAATAGATATCAAGTAAAGATAGAAAAATGCTATACCCTAACCCTATTGTCATTTATAGAGTGAGGTTGAATGGAAGATCCTCATACTAAAATGTCTTCAGATGTCACCTACACCAGGATTTAACAGACTATGCTAGTGGGCCAAATCAGCCTGCTGCTTGTTTCTGTAAATAAAATTTTTTTGGAACATGATTATTTTCATGTTACAAAAGCAGAGTGCATTTATTTTGACAGAAACCTTATGATCATCAAACCTAAAATATTTACTTATCTTTATTTAAAATAAGGTGTTGATTTTATTTCTAGTTTGGTTTTCTGATAAACAGTGGGTGATATGATATACTGGATAACTCTATAACTTTCCTTTACATGCACATAATTTCAATTAGGTTTCCATATGTCATTAAATGAGTAAGTGCCAATATCCTACTCTACCACAACCACAGGGTATGTGATTAGCCTTAGTATGAGATCTCACAAGTTGTCTAAGGTTAGAGAAAGTCTTCCATGTGTCTCATATTCTTTTCATGTATATGTTTTCTTTTGTGTGAATCCTCATATGCCTTTGAAATGAACATAGAGAAATGAAGGTGGCTTTTCTTCAATGTGGGTTCTTACAAGTCTTTGAAAAAATGAAGAGCAACTGAAGGTTTTTCCACACTCCAGATATTAAAAAGAATTTTCTCCAGTGTTCATTCTTGTATATACATTAAGGTATGCCAAAATACCTTCCCACATTCCTTACATTCAGTGGGGATTTCTCTCAGTCTATGTTCTCATGTGGATTCAGAGGTCCAAGAATAATAAAACGTTGGCCACATATCTTCCAGTCATAGGGTTTTTTTTCCCTTTATTAGAATTGATTCTTCTCCTTTTCTTCTTCTTCCTCCTCCTCCTTCTTTTGCTTGTTTGTTTGCTATAGCATGAATTCTAATTGGTTTTAATAATAAAACCCCAGAGTCAGCTTTCAGGGGTAAAAGCTGAAAGATCAGAGAAGCAGAGAAGCCAACCACTAGTTCTTAACTTTACCTCAGACCAAAAAGGCAATCCTGTCTCTTCAAAACCCCAGACTTAATGCTCCAAGCTCCTCTCTCTTCCTGCCTTATATTCCTCTCTACACCTAGCCTTATCACTCTTATCTCAACCTCCTTAGTGCTGGGATTAAAGGTGTGTGACCCCAAGTGCTGTGATCACCTTTATGTGAGCTCTATTTCTTTAAGACTGATTCAGTCTCTTGTAGCCCAGGGTAACCTTGAAATCATAGAGATCCATCTGCCTCTGTCTTCCTGGGTGCTTAGATTAAAGGTGCATGCCACCACTACCTCGCCTCTATGGCTAGCTAGTGTGGTTAGCTCTGCACTTTGATCTTTTGATCTTCAGGTAAGCTTTATTTGTTATAGCACAAAAAATATCACAACAGTTTACTTTGTTTCTGTATTGTGGACTGAGCCTAGGAACCCATACATACTAAACAAGCATACTATCTCTAAGATACCCCCTCTATGAGTTCCTATTTTTGCCATGAAAGATGTAGAAGAGCTGGAAGCCACCCTCCAATCCTTCATTCATAGTATTTTTTCAGCATGCTCCTTCACATTATATTAAAGGATTAGGGACATATGCAGTATTTCCCAAATTCCTTATACCATAGTTTTTCTCTACACTTTGATTTTTTTCATATGTATATTCAGGGAAGGTGTTGTAGAGCTTTTACATGTAGCAGGCATTCATAGGGCATCTCTTCAGTGTTTTCTCAAAAATATTTAAGGAAGACAGACAACTGATAGTTTTTCTGGAGTCCTTACCTTTATAGGATTTCTGGTCAATATATTTTCACACACATTAGAATGAGTTTGAAGGGTACAATGAAGGCCTTCCCACACTTTACACAATCATATGGTGCCTCTATAGTATGAAAGCTCATCTATTTTGAAGTCATAGGAAGAAAGTTAAGGCCTTCCCACATTCCATACTTCATAAATCTAATCTTTATCATGTATGCCTTCATGTTCCTTGTGGTATTAAGAGCTATCAAAGCCTTCACCATACTGCAGAACATTCCTAGTTTGCTTTTCCATTGTAAATCTTCAAACATGCCCGCCCAAAATAAAGAATTACTGAAGGCTTTGAAACATGCCTGCCTTTATAGAGCTTCTCTTTAGTGGGATTTTCCATAGGGTCAGAAAGTGGAAGTGTTTCCTACATTCATTATATTGATATGGTTTACTTACAATATGTAGTTTAATGCATTCTTAAGGAGATAATGAAGCAGAAAGGCTTTTCTATATTCATGGATTTCATAATATTTTCTTTCAGTACTTCTCTTGAGCATAGCAAGTTTTGAAATTTGATCATATTGACTTTCTCATTTCATTCATAGATTTTCTCCACCATGACTCACATATCTCTTATCAATTTAGTTTTGAACATTGCTATGAGATTCTTAGTTTTTGTGTCAAATAGAAGAGTAAGAATGATTTATTTTTAATTGTTCTGTTTTCTGTTCATTGTACTTTTTTCACATTAATATCTTAAAGAACAACTAATTTATTAGTATTAAATAATTCAAAACCTTCATGGTGATCGGCATATAGGCATCTTTGACAAGTTTTCTGTCTTAGTTGAGTTTTTACTGCTGTGAAGAGACACCATGACAATGGCAACTCTAATAAGGAAATTATTTAATTGGGGTGGCTCACTTACAGTTTCAGAGGTTCAGTCCATTATTATCAGAGTGGGGAGCATGACAGAATCCAGGTAGAAGTACATGGTACTGGAGAAGTATCTGAGAGTTCTACATCTTGTAGGCAACAGGAAGTTGACTGAGATACCAGGTAGTATACTGAGCACAGGAAACCTCAAAGCCCACCCCCACAATGACACACTTCCTCCACAAGGCTATACCTATTCCAACAAAGCCACACCTCCTAATAGCCACACTTCCTATGAAATTATTGGGGGTCAATTACATTCGAATCATCACATCCCCCCATCACTGTCAACAGATCTTCTTCTTATTCTCTGTGGGAAATTACACTTTTTTTTAGCAGTTACAGCTTTCAGACACTCCTTACTTGGTGCCATCCATTGATTATGGGCCCACGACAAGGGAGATCATCATGGCAGGGAACATATAGCAGAGCAAGTTTACATTCATGGTGACTGGTAAAGAGAAAGAGAGAGAGAGAGAGAGAGAGAGAGAGAGAGAGAGAGAGAGAG